>JAQQAE010000748.1:0-29945 GCA_029823295.1 Pseudamia nigra
TCCTTTTTGACCATTTTTGTTAATTTGTTTGTTCATTTTCATGATTGTTTAGTTTGTTTTTGCCATTTTTAAAAATTATTTGGTTTATTGTAGCTCATTGATGGATTATTTTGTTCTTTCTCTTATTTATTTGCTTCGTTTAATGTTCATTTCTGTTCATCTTGTGGATTATTTTGTTCTTTCTTTTGTTATTTAGCTCAATTTTTGTGCATTTCTGTTAAATTTGTGCATAATTTTTGCCCTCTTCATAAACTAAGGCGATAAAAGGACAAACATGTTTAAAAAAATCACCAGAAAAAAATAAATAAATGCTTCATGCTTAAAAACTTCCCGGAATTTCCTTTCCCTTTTTGTGACAAGTGACAAAACCTGTGCAAAGTCACCACATTTTATTTAAACTGGGTGTTAAATCTAATGTAATAAATTTAACATTGACTGCTTATTTCTAGTGAAGGGAAAAAAAAATCACTTTTCTGCCTTTTATGCATGTCTGAGGAGAAACCCCCCCCCCCCCCTCCTCCTCTATCATGTCCCTCTCTCCATAACTCTGTTCCTTTCGCTCTGCAGATCAAAGGCATCTAAAATTGGTGTCCCGAAGATGTACATTGTTGAGATGACAGGGCGACAATGCAGAGAGAAAAGCGTGGTCTATCAGACATGTCAGGCGGCAGAAAGGAGAGGCTGAGAAAGGCCTGGGTGTCGATTTAATACCCCTACTACCCCTACTACCCCTACTGGAGGAATGTGCAGCCTTTAGCTGGGGCCAAAATGCCTCATCTTCCTCCTCTTCTTCCTCAGTATTCTTCCAGTAGCATCTGTGATCCATGTCTGGGGTAGCTATTTCACAAACATGGGTGACAACAGGGTGATACTTTCATTGTCTGTCAAGGGAGTTCACATAAAACTGCTAAACAGTGCATCAATATGTTCAATATGTTCTTCTGGGTGCAGTAAATGATAGATTAAACTCGTGTTTCATAAACGCTTTGATAGCCTTGTCTTGGAACATGAATCAAAAATCCACCACCATCATAGCATTTTCATGTTTTGAAATCTAAATACAAAAGGTAATAAGATATACAGGAATGGAGTGAAGGAATGGAATGAATAAAGTTCTGAATAAATAACAAAAAGGAACAGAACAGTCAAGAAAATTAACAGAAGCATACAGAATAATAAACATTGCTTCAACACTGTAGAAAATGAAGAAAAATGGGAAATAATCAGTGCAAAAATGAACAAAATAACAAAGAAAATGAGTGAATATTCACAGCAAAAAACAAAAATGTAGATAAAATGAGCAAAATGGTGAGTAATAAAAGAAGAAAATCTAAAGGAATGATATAATTTCAAAAACTGAACATAACAATGAACACAATGAGCAAAAAATGGACAAAATTATAAACAATGTTATTGGAAATTAACAAAACCACCAATAAGACAAAGAAAAAAAGAAAACAAACAATATGGCTTGAGGCGAGCAACATAATCCAAAAAGTGATCAAAAGTGAACAAAATAAGCAATCAAGAAACTAATGAAAAATTAACAACGTTGTCTAAAAAATAATCAAAATAATGAATAAAATAAAGACAACTGGACAAAACAGTAGAGGACAGAGAATGAACAAAATAAGTAATCAAACAATCAATCAAAAATAATAATTAAAAATAACTTAAACTAGAAATTGAACAAAATGAACAAAAATATATGAATAAACAATATGACTGAACAAAATGCACAATTAAGAAATCAAAGTGAAAATAATTTTGAAAATGAGCAAAATAATTAATAATATAAAAAACAAGAAACAATGTGACTGAAAATGAAGAAAAAAGATAGATGATCAAAATAAGCAATCAAGAAAACAATTAAAATGAACAATATTACCTAAAAATTAAATAACTAATGAATAGAATGAGTAATCAATGAATAAAACAATCAGAAAGACAAACAAAATTGAACAAAACAAGTAATCAAGAAACCAACCGAAAATCAAAATAAATAATTATCAAACATGGACAATATTATCTAGAAAATGAAGAAATGAATGAAGAAAAAAAAGATTGAACAAAATAACAACCTAAAACTGTAAAAAACAATGAAGAAAATGAACAAAATTGAAAACAATATGACTGAAAAAGAACAAAAATGATTACAAAAACAAATTAAAAATGAACAAAAATGATGATTGAAACGAAAGAAGAATGAATAAACAAATTAAACAACCAAGAAACAATCAAATATCAACAGCATATTAGAAAAGTGTGCAACATAATGAATAAAATTACAAAAATTATGAACAATTAGATTGAAAATCATCCAAATAATAAAAACAAACAAAAAATGCATGATCAAAAATGAAAATAGAATGAATAAACACAAACGAATGAGCAAAAATAATGAATAAAATGAACAAAAATAATGATATTTAAAGAAAAAAATAAAATCAAAATGAAACAAGATTGAATAAACAAAGTAAATAATCAATGATAATCCGTAAAATGACAAAAAGATCTCAAATTTATGGATAACAATAAAAAATTCAAATTAATGATCAAAGTGACGAACAAGGGAACAAATTAAACAATCGAAAAAAGTATCAAAAATAATATAAAATTGTACAAAATAATGAATATAATGAACAAACATGAACAAAATTATCAGAATTACAGAAAAAATAAGTATGAAGATGATCAAATATGGACAAAATAATGAGCAGAATAAACAAAGCAAATAAAATAATCACCAGTATGACCAGAAATTAACAATGCCACCAACAAGGGCATCGATTTAATTGACGAAATTACAAAAAAAAGAAAGAAAAAAGACGTAGTTGGCCGGATAAAAACGAGGCACAACGACCGATTTTGGGGTCTCAACCTAGAGTTTGGGCAACGCAGCCTTATCGCATTTTATCACTGGATTCTGACTCTTCATCAAGGCTGGTAAATAAGACTTAGCACGTAGCAGGTGCGTAAAATCACCTTGTGTGATGTATCAGGGTGAAACAGAGGGATTGTGCAGCGTCTCGTCGCTCCAACCTGCTGCTCCGACAAAGCGTCGGCGGTGAGAGGAGCGCACACAGTCCCAGAATAAATATTTGGATTCATTTGAGAAATGAGGATTTGAACAACGACACAAAAGCCGACAAAGGCACAAAAAAAAAAAAAAAAACAAGCATGAATGCGAGCATTGTCCGCGCCTTTTTCTGTTCTGATTCACCATATCATAACCCCTGCGAGGAAAAAAACATCAATATCCCCCGCGAAAAAAGACACGTTTCTATGGAAAAGCAAAGAATTCTGAAGATCCGGCGTTGCAAGAAAAGACGAAATGAAAAGGATCAAAGGAGCGGCTCAAGCAGGCTTTTACTGCAAGAAAAGATAGACGACGCTGACTTTTGAGAGTTGGCGACACATTGTGAAGACGTGGTTCTTACTGCGGACTCCGAGACAGGCCTTAAAAACACGCTACGTGGGTTTAATGTGGAACTGATGAGTTATGATTTCAAGAAGATGCTTCGGATACTGTAAAGTTAGATTTATGTATTTCTGCAGACGTTTATAAAGGGAGCAAAAAAGAACCGAAATAAGCAGGAGAATGGACAAAAAATGAACAAAAACCAATAAAGACAACGAACAAAATGAACAGAAATGAAAGCAACACTCGAGGAAAACATACAGGAAAAAGACAATGAAAAAACATGCACTAAAGTGAGCAAAATAAGCAACAAAAAAGAACAAAAATGTGCAAGACAAGCAACAAACAGCAACTAAAATTAGAATAATAGTCAAGAGAAAGAAATACATCATCAAGAAAATTTACCAATAACTAAAATGAGCAAAATAAGCAACGAAATGAACAAAAACGAGCAAATCATTCAAGAAAACGACATGCATGAATAAGAAAATGAACAAACATGAACTAAAATGAGAAAAATAAGCAATGAAATGAACAAAACTGATCAAAACAGTGAAGAAAAAGAAATGCCTAAATAAGAAAGTGAGCCAACGTGAACGAAAATGAGCAAAATAAGCAACACAATCAACCAAAACTGATAATAAACTGAAATGAATATCTACATTTCTGTTGTACACTAAATTAAGAAACATATCAGAACATGTTTTATATATGTTATGCCTTAATCGAACAATCATAACCTGTATAGGAATGAAGAATTTACTTACTTGAATTGATTTAACTCATTTTCACTTGCAACAATTTCACAAAATAAGCACTTAATCTGCAAAATGAACAAAACTACCCTCACACTGAGAAAAAAAAAATCAATCTACAGCAACAAAATAATCAAGAAAATGATGAGCAACACCATCAATATTGCTGTAAAGCAGGATTTAAGGTGACAAAAACATGATTTTAATTCAAAGTATGTACTTATAAGTTCATGAAAGTGGCAGGAAAATGAAAAGAACAACAACATAATCAAGACCCTGGACAAAAAAATAAGCATAATAAGCAACAAAATGAACATATATGAGCAAAAAGTAAACACGATAATCAAGAAAATTAAAGATGGTGAGCAACATAAGCAGCAAAGTGAACCTAAACTGATCAAAATAATCTAAAAAATTAAGAGAACTATGAAAAATAAGCAACAAAATCAGCAAAGATTATAAACTTCTGCGCAACTTTTTTTGCAGTACAATGAATCCACATATCATAGGACACGTAAGAGTGAAAGTTGACTTAAATGTTGCAGTTTAATTCATGACAATGAAGATTCAAAATGAAAATGAGCATTAAATCAGCAAACTAAGCAAAATAATAAGAAACAATGAACAAAAATGGTCAAATTATCCATAAATTAAACAATAAAACCAAGCCAATTAACAAAAGTGAACAAAACAATAAAGAAGCTAAAAAAATATCAACTGAGTTAATGCTGGACTTTTATGTCAATCACAAAATGAAATAGAAAGGAATAAAATGAGTACTAAATCTCTAAACAGAACTAAAGTACAATCTACAAAGAATAATCTAAACAATGAGCTAAATAAATAAAAAAAAATCAAGAAAGTGCACTAAATTGTACAAAAAGAACAGAATTATCCCCAATATGAACCAAAAATGCAACAAAATGAAGAGAAGGCAAGACAACGATCAAGAAAAATAACAAAATAATGGAGGAAAAAAACAGAAAACCTTTGCACTCCATATGAATCCAGATAATATGGACACTTATATTGATACAGATGAAGGAAACTAAAATTATGATCCAAATAAATTATTCTTTTGATTCAAATTTCACAAAAAATGAACACCAAGTTATCGAAAAAATGCAAAAATGATGGAATCAAATAACAACCTGGACAAAATGTAGGTAAAATAATGCACAAAATGAAAAACTAACAGCAAAAGAACTTACAAAATAACAAAAATGAGCAAAATAACCAAGAAATGTAGCAAAAATGAGCAAAAATGGGATCAAAAAGTCATTGTAAATTGTCCTAATTTCTCAGTGTTTTACCATGAATGACTCCACTTATCATAGAATTTTTAAACTTTAAATGCAGAAGGATGTATAAGAATGATTTAATATTTTGAATGCCAGCTAATTAAAACCAACAAAATCAATAAAAATGCAGACATTAACTCATTCAGTAAGAAAATTGATTAAAAAACCCCCAGAAAATAGCACAAAATAATCAAGAAAGTGAACAGAAATCAAGAAAGACGAAAGAAATAATCAAGAAAGTGAACAATAAATGAACGAAATCATGAGGAAAAGAGGAAAAATAATCAACAAAATGAGCCACAAATGGAAAAACAATCAAGGTAATAAAGAAAAACGTAGGAGTCGGCAACAACATATATTAACTTCAGCCTTATATGTGAAAATAAATGAAATCCTGCTGTGATGGTTGGATGTGTGATCATCTACATCAGCATAAATACTTCAAAAACAGTTTGAAAACGCCCCAACTCATATTAGGATTTCAGACACTGTTGTGAATATGGAAATTTGACCCATTTGGCTATTTCTATAAATCTTAACTGTTCTGGTGCCTACACTTTAAGAAGCAAGAATTGTAAGGCCCATTGAAAAAAAAAATCTAAATGGAAAAAAAATGAACACATCAAATCATCAAGACAATAAAAAATGAACACAGTCTAAACGCATACAAAACAATAAAAAAACATGAACAATATCACTGGAAATGATATGGAAATTTAAAAAAGATGCAACAAAGAAATAAAAATGAACAAAAATAATGATCAAAATGAATAAAATAACAAGTGAACAAATTATGTAAATTAAGAAAACAATTGAAGTTTTTTTGTTTTTTAAAAAATGAGCAAAACTATTGAGGCAAAAGCAGAAAACCTTTGTACTCCATACAGTCCATATGAATCCTGATCACTAGTATGGGCATATATATGGATGTTATAGCTATATTGAAATGAGCTGATTTTTGCTCCGTTTAAGGTTAAAGCATTTGTTTGTATGAGATCTGAACGCTATGCCAAGTCATTTCTAACAGTTTGCAAAGAAAAACAGACAAATACATTTTCTGATTCAAATTCTCACTGACATTTTAGATGGATCACTATCGACATCCATACACAGTGACTCATGTTCCTAAAGGGACTCAACACACAGCTGATCATGAAACAAACTCATATTGTCATATCAGACAGACATTTTGAAATTCAACCCGTTATTCATTATATTATCTCTGTAAAGCCTGGTTCTAATGGCTATACTGTTCGAAAGAACCCAGTAGCCAGTGCCTGAAATGTCTCAATCCTAAGGCCCACGCACATTTTTATCAATCCGCCTTTTCAGGTATCTTGACACGCAGGCGGCCTAGAAACAACACTAAAGTAAACAGGACTAACAGGAGACTAGTCCCTTTGTTGTGCCAAAGGCAGCTGGCCGGCCCTCTATTATCCCCGAGCAGACTGACCGCATCCTCCCCGTGGCCCCCTCGCCATCCCACTGCACAAAAAGAGAGGGATGTTCTGCTTGCATGGGTAACACTGTCGTTCCAGCCCTTAGCAGTCCTCTTACTCTCTATTGAAAGGAGTGGGAGTAGTGGACACAGCCTGATCTGCCAAGTACAAAGGCTCTCCGTAGAGTCCTATTGGAGTGAAAGGAATGAAGGGGCTGGAAATTTCTAAAAGAGGGTCGGCAGATTTAGAGAAAGAGCGGAAGTTTTGTTGTTGTGCTTGATTTCCCTTCCTAACTGGGGATGGAGTGGACGGATAAAACCACTTCAGCTCGGTTTACTCACCTTTTAATGGGCCGAAAAGAGTTTGGACATCTATTTAGACTGGCATAAAAAGCATGATCTAATTTTAAACAGCATATTTTATTTAATCGAATTTAAGCACATTGTATTGAAACTCAAAGCCTTTATTGTCATTGTGCTATCAAATTAGGAGTGCGGCACAAGAAAGACGTAAATAACAGTCAAATCAATCAGACTGCAGACACGATGAATCATCAAATCAAAAATGCATAGTAGGAAAACTGATTATTTCCAAAGGTATTGCACATAGGCTGTAGAATAGACCAAAATAATAAATCAGTGAACAAAATCAGCAACAACTGAAACCATTTGTTAAAAATTGCCATAAGTTTGCCATGTTTTAGAGCCAATGAATCTAGTATGTACCATAACATTTAACCCCTTGAACATAGATAAAAACATATTAGACGTACGTATAAGAATGAAGACTGAACTGTTTTGTTTCTTTGGATTTAATGTTGTGAATCCCAGCAAATCAAAAGGAATACATTTAGTGACAAAATGGACAAAAAAATGAACACAATAATCCACAAAATGAGCCAAAATATATAAAAAGAGCAATATAAGTGATAAATAGAACATTAATTAGGCGAGAAATTCATTATAAAGTGCCATAATATCTGTGTTTTCAAAATGAATCCCCACAATGTGGCATTTTGGGGACTTTACTCTTTGGAAGTGAGAGGTAGTAGGATGGATGTATAAGAATGAAGACTGGTAAATCAGAAGGAAGAAAATAAGCACAAATTCAATAAAATAATGCACATCCTAGAGAAATGGACAACACCGAACAAACCAAAATCAACAAAAACATGTCATATGAGAGAGAAAAAGTACAAAAATTGGACCAAAACACCATTATGAAGTGCCATTACATCTCAATTTCTATTGTAAATAAACCCCATAATGTGGCATTTGCGTACTTTACTTTTAAAAGTAAAATCTATTAAGATAAGATAATATTTTTTATGTATCTTACTGCTTTATTGTTTTTATTATTATATTTATTACCTGTACTCTATGTTTGGTTTTGCTAATGTGGTCCAATGTACAGCACTTTGGCCTGTTGGAGTTTAAAGGACTTTATAAATAAAGGTAATGTTATGGTAAGATATATAAGACTGTTAGAAGACTGAAGGAAGAAAATAAGCACAAAACCAAAAAATATTGCACCATTTGGAGAAATGGACAAAAAATGAGCAAAATAATCCACAACATGAACCAAAATCAACAAAAATGGTTAAAATAAGTGAAAAATAGATCAGACATTAGACTTCATTAAAAACTGCCAGAATAGTGTAGTTTTAATTGTAAAAGAATCCACATAATGTAGCCTTTTGTGTACTTTAAAAGTAAAATATAAGATGTGTGTGTAAGAATGAAGACTCGTAAATCAAAAGGAAGAAAATAAGCACAAAATCAATGCAAAAATGCATGTTCTGGAGAAACTTAGGGATAAAGTGGTAAAAAAATAAACAAAATAACGTACAGCATGAATTAAAATGAACAAAAACAAGCAAAATAAGTGGCAAAATGAACAAAAATTGGACCAAAACTTCATTATAAAGTACCATAATATGAATGTTTTCACTCTAAATGAATCCATTTGGTGCACTTTACACTTTTAAAGGAAAGATAGTTAGATGTATGTATAAGAATGAAGACTGGTAAATCAAAATGAAGAAAATAAGGAAAAATTCAATAAAAAATGCAAAATATTAGGGCATTACATAACAAAAAGGACAAACGTGTAAAATAGTGCACAAAATTAACAAAAATGGCAAGAGAATCCACAAAATAACAAAAATGTACAAAATAATCAAGAAAAGGAGCAAAACTGATCAAAATGGAGCCAAAAAGTCATTATAAACTTTTACTATGTGTTTTAGTATGACTTAATTATAATTGAAGATATTAAGATGCACAGTGTGCATGGGAATGATTTAATAACTGAACGTGTCAAAAGCCCACAATTCAAATCTAACCGGATCAACAAAACTGCAGAAATGAACAAATGAGAGATCAAAATAGACAAAATAAGCTGAATGCATGAAATTGACAAAAATAATCAGGAAAATGAACTAAAATCAATAAAGATAAAAAAAATGAACGAAAAATGAACCAGATCGGGAAGAAATGTATAAAAAGGATAAAAATAATTAAGGACGTGAACAAAAAATGGGAAGATAACAAAGAAAAACAGCTGCTAAATGCATTAACAGCAGCCTTACATGTGAAAAATGAAAGAAATTATGTTGTAATTGTTCACTATATGATCATCTGCTTTAGCACCAGTACCAAAAAAAAGAACAGTTTAAGGCTCATATAGTGTCTGAGGATATTGAGTTACATATTTTATGTTTCACCATAGTCACATGTTTAAAATGCATCATATTCCCCTTTAAACCTTGGACTGACTTCAGTGCTTCCCAGAACCGATTCTTCAAAGTTAAGCCAAACAGCTGAAATGAGTTTAAAGGGCTTTTTAATTAGTAGTAATGTGATCTTATTGGATACAATTAGAAACAGTGGATGTGAAATGTGCTGGCACAGACAGGAATGGCAGGCCCGCGTGCCCTCGGGGACTCCCATGCTGCTAAGGTTTATGTGGACGCGTACACTTTCAACAAGGACTGAATATGACCCTGTTGTTTCAAAATGGCCTCCTGATTTATATCCATCAAGGTTTAAAGGGCTTGTCATGTCTGCTGAAATAGAGGTGTTGACAGGCACACTTGACGGCTTCTCGTTCATACTGTTTTAATGTTGGTGTTATGGCGCTGCTGCCCCGGGTGCTGTGTACTGCCACGTCGACGTATTTTGGCACCAGGAACAATACGGTTTGTGTGTTGCTCATTTTGCTTCTAAAATGGGTTGTTCTGTGTGAAAGTGTGCAAGTTTTTCCAAACGTATACTTGAAATGACCGCTTTCGGGGTTTGGATTGCACGAGTCACGCCTTGACTGGAGGACAAACTGGGCATATGGGTGAGACGTGGATCAAGTGGGCAAAGAGGAAGCGTGGCATTTTATGTTTCATAATGCATTTTATAGCTCACGAAACAGACAAAACGCAACAGCGTAATCATGAAAAAGAAGCAAAAGTCAAGCAACTTCGTGAAAAAAATGACCACAGTTTGATGGAAATAATAAAAAATGAGCATAATATTCATAAAATTGACAAAATTTAAAAAAGGAACAAGATGGATTAGAATAATCAACATCATACACGGGCAATGGCAAAATTAAATTAAAATGAACAAAATAATGATCAACAAAAGATAAAAAAAAATCAAAAATATGAGCCTATCCACAAAAATAAAAGCAAAAAGGAACAAAATAATTAAAACATTGACTAAAAAGGAACAAAATAATAACCATTGTACAATGGTGTTGACAATAAAATCCAAATAAAAACGCACTAAGTCAAGAAGTACAAAATAATGAAAGAAAAATGTTCAGAAAAAGAACAAAATTATCTATAAACTGAAAAATGTCCACAAAATAAAGACAAAATCAATAAAGTGGACAAAATATTGTAAAATAATGTAAAAACAGTCAACAAAAGATGAACAAAATCAAAAGTATGAGCCTAATATTTACAAAATGAACAAAAATGAAAGAAAAACATGAACAAAAGAATCAAGGCAATAAACAAAAATGAACAAAATAATGAAAACCCTCTGTGGGCATTTAAAATATAAAATCAAAATGAACAAAATAACTTTGTAACAATCAACAAAAGATGAACAACATCAAAAAGATGAGCCTAATATCCACCAAAAAGTAAAAAAAAAGAACAAAATCATCAAAACCATAGAATAAAAAGCAACCAAATAATAACCATTATACTATGATGTCCACAAAACTAAATCCGAATGAACAAAACAAGTCAACAAGAAGTAGAAAATGATTAAAACAAACTAAAATCTATATGCACAAAATGAAGAAAAAATGAACCGAATATTAAAGGCAGTGAATAAAATAATGAAAAGCCTATACACAAGCTTTTCAAATGTTAAATCATAATGAACAAAATAAGCAATAAGTCAACAAAACATGCAGTGTAGAGGGGAAAAAAATGAACAAAAATGGAACCAAACTTCCAGGGCCTAACACAAAACGATCCATAAAATAAACAAAATTACAAGGAAAATAAGCACATCCACAAATTGAAGAACAAAAATAATCAAAATAATAAACAGTATGAGCTGGGGTTCACAACATTAAATCCAAATGAACAAAGTCAGTCAACAAAAAGTACAATATAATTAAGCAAAATACAAAACAAACTAAAATAGTTTAAGAAACTAAACAAAATCTCCATAAATGCACAAAATAATCAGAAAAATTGACAAAATATTTATAAAATGAAGAAAAAAAAGATCAGATAAGTGAATGATACTGAACAAAATAATAAATGGTATATGCTCCGGCTTACGGCATTAAATCAAAATGAACAAAACAGGCAGTTAGTCAGCAAAATGAGAAAAGTGATGAAAAAATTAAACAAAAATGAGAAAATAATCTGGAAAATGGACAAAGACAACTTAATAAGACAAATGAAAAACAAGAAGAAACAACGGAACAAAACCTTGGAAAGTATGAACAAAAGGAACAAATATGAATAAAGAAATTGATGACCTAATACAAAAAAGCCTCCATGACTCATTTTAGGTTCTGACCCATAATTTGGGAGAGTCACTGGTGTATCAGACGCTCCTCGGTGTATAACTGCTGTGACATGGTGCCATGGGACTCCAATCCCAGGAGAAATTCACTCAGCCTGAGAATCCTCTTTGAAGGCACATTCCATCGGTCACAGTGCAGACACCACGCTGTCGGGCTGTTTCATCCTCATCAACATTTGTGTGGCCCGCACAGTCGCCCTCAGGCCAAACGAAACGCACTCGGGATTTCTCAGTCTATAGTTAGCAAAGGCCAGCTCCTCGGGCTCCTCTGGCTCCGGCGAGCAGGGACCCGACTGACATCAGCGCATCCACCTCCGTGATTGGTGCAGTCAGGGAAAAGGAAATAAGACAGTCAGCACTCAAAGCGCTGCAGCCTGATTAGGTTTCAACATATTCTATGTGCACTATTTGAACTGTAATTGAGATTCATTGTTGGTGTACTTACACTATGCACAGCAGGTCTTGCACACTTTGAGTAAATAAAGGGGACCCTATGTGTTGCTACTAGGTTATTCCAGACTCAAGCATGTGCTATTTTAACTTAGTGTGCATACTGTGACGGTGCACGCATTTATAAAGCCTCTTGTGCTATAATTACATCATCTTGAGCCTTGTCATTCAGACTCTAGCATTTGAAGCATGTAAACCTCATGACCGGCTATATATCAGCCTGCTTTGTTTGACATTTATACACAGCCATGGTCTTGTGTAATTATGAGCTCACTGTTCTGTCAAATATTTAATACCCTGTAAAACAGCCAGCTATTTATAATGTACGGTAAATGCTGCAATGCTATCTGTGAAGAGTAAGAGTGTAACATGTAATCCGTGACATGTGTTCCGTAAACATGATTATGGTTGTAAATGTGTACAAGTTTCAGATGCCAGCAGTTACCAATAACTCATCACACACTAGTTTGGACTTAAGAATCAACATCCATACGTATATCATAGAACTTCTAGTTTAATCAGCCATGACGCATATTTGACACAGATTTGTAGCATATTTTAGCCACAATTATTAGTCAAATTGGAGCAAATGCATTAATGGTGAAGGAACAAAGGCTTTCAACGTTTCGAGGAATAACTGGACACACTATTTTATCTGTACAAGATCCCGTGTTTTAGAATTAGGATAGTGTTGATGAGATGGTATGTGGTATGTTGTTTTTAGTCTGTGCATGTACCTCAGATCAGAAGAACATTCTGATTCTGATTCTGATGTGCATTTATATTTATGCCTACCTGCCCAGAGAGTGTACATGGGAAATAATTAATATTTCTATGTGACACAATTCTTTTTTTCTCTCATGATGTTAATGATTTTTGTGCGTACTATGCTGTTACTGGTATAGTGGTAAACTTAATAACCAGTCATTCAAGAATGAACTGTGAAGATTTGTTGCAGCAGTTGTAAAGTAAAGTGAACATGCTGTTTATTGTATGACTTAAATTCATATGAGAAACACAAAAAAATCATCTAAATATGTGTCAAATCATTCTGCTGACATGATTTTTATGTGTCTGTTCCAAAGCAAAATTTGTTGACCCTTTACATTATAATAAGTTTTAATGATGATTATCCTTTTTTTCATTTTTTGGTCAGTTTTAGCTATTGTAAGCTAAATTTAAATGCACTGAAAATGTATCAATGAAATTTGTGGTTTTCAAGAAATAAGATTCAAAATCCAATAGACAAAGCATGTGGGATCTATTTGACCGACTGTGAGTCTCTGTTCCTACTTATGTCTGTACTTGAATCAGATTTTTCTTTGTCCAAATATATTCAGGATTCAGTCCTATTCAAAGTCAATTTTATCTCTGCATATGTAGGACAATGCTCAATTTTACCCAACTTCTTCATCTAAACTACGTGTTTTAGACATATTATGGCCTGTTTTGCAGCATGAAAACTCAGATAAAGTAGGTTCAGTAATGTTGAACACATGGCAGTAGAACATGGTAGCTCAAAGCAGTGTATGGTACGACTTATGTCTGTTTCCCACCATGGGGAACTTGACGTGTGGGAATAGAGACTCCATGCATGGTTGCCATGCATTGGCCCTTAGGTTTTGCACATGTAGGTAAACAATCCTGCCTTGTCTACTGAGAGGCCTGCATTTATTCTACATGGGTGCAAAACATGTGTTGCAGCCAAAGTCGCATCAAAGGTCACTAAGCTATGCTTTGAACACTTCAAAGCTGGGGGATGAGACTGTAGCTTTTAAGTTTTATGGCAGGTGTAAGCAGGGGTTGCTGACCAGCCCAGGGTGGTCTGCTCCCTGGTCTGCAAGGAGCTGCTGGTGGTTAGTATGGTAGAGGTGGTGGTGGTGGTGTGTAGAGGCAAGATATTGGGGGCAGGGACCAACCAGCCAGGTCCAAAAAGTCTCCATGCAGCAGGCCACATTTGGAGTCCTTGGATCTGAAAGGGTTCCTGGGAGCAGACTGGACACAGGCAGACGTCCACTTCAAGGGTCTCTGGTTTCAGAGGACCCCAGCAGGATATGTCTAAGGCCTGTGTCAGGCCCATTTGGAAACAGATACATTGGCAGAAAAGAGTGGAGGGGCCAAACCCTGATGACCATACCACAGAGTGACCACAACACTGCACCCTCCCCTGACAGACCAGAAACAGACTCGACAGCAAGTTCAAAGGATTCAAAGGGGTCTTGCGAAAGTTCATTTGCAGGAGTTCATTCATCTCAGCACCTGATGTGGTTCACTGGCTCTTGTTTTTTCAGGCATTTCAGTTTAAAGTGTGAGACTTCAAAGTGCCAGTGGTATTAAGGGGTCTCAATTAAAATTAGCCCTAATCAGTCACAATGTGCGTACGGAGTCTGTGAAGTTTGCACCCCATCGACCATCAAAATCTCCTCACAGCAATGAACAAAAATCTGCTTTTTGGAAGGCCACACTAGTTTGCCAAAGTGAAACTAATTTTCTCACAGTCTCATAATCACATAAACCTAATTGTGAGAAATTTCTAATCCTGGAATATATGTGGCTCCAATTATAGATTGAAGAATCAGTGTCACAAAGTTGTTTTTTTTTTAAAACTCTAGTACCAAACTAAATGGATATTGCTCAAAATAAGCCTACTAACACTGACTTGTCTCATGCTGTACAAGTCCGTATTGTGCAACAGAGCTCCAAATTCACACAGTTGGGTGTGCTTTAATACACCACATTATGAACATTGAAATCCACACAAAGTGGCTTAATAACTCCTCTGGTGACAGAGCTTGCTAAATTGATCATTTTGAATGCTTTACAATATCCATAATTATGCGAGTGGAATACAAGGTGCTGTGCGTCTGCTTGATGATCCTGGAATGACAGGTCTGTAACAGCTTTCTCTCCTTGAGATAGTCAGAGACCCACATGCACATTGAGAAAAGCCATTACAAGCCCAGGGTGAAGCAGGTGTGTTTGTGGCACTTCACAGATGGCTGGGAGTGTTGTTAATGAGAGAATAGTAAACACCAGAAAACTTTTATCTTTGATGCAAGATTGTTTTACCGAGCGTGCCGCTCGTCAACTAGTCAAACCAAAGGTATGCGAGGTCAATTCACACATATGATTTGATTGACCCCTGCTAATAAGGTCCTGGCCAGATGCTTTAGCACACTGTTTATGGACTCACTGACATATTGTCTCAAGGTGTTTATGGTCTCTAGACAACCCTCAGCTTTTTGCCTGTGGTTCTGTTCAACCAAAGCATATCTCTTAATAGACTACATATTAATAGTGCTTCATTAAAATGGAGCACTTTGCAACACTGAGAGAAACATTATTGTCGCAAAGTGTGAAGAGTTCTCTCTATTATTGTGGTAGTGAGATGCTGAGGTGAGATGATTAAAAGTGCATTACCTGGACCCAGTGATTCCCTGAATGAGCTGTGCTAAATTAGTTGTTTTCTATGCTGTGATTAATCGAACTTCCAGAGCCACATTTCAACACGCTTTGTTTTTCTGTCCCCAGTCATCACCTATTATTAAAGACAAATTTTCAATATCTCTCTAGGAGTCCAATTAAGGATTTACATTGTAACATTATTTTTCACTTTAATTACTATACATAGTGCAAGCTTTGACGTATTTCCTTATTTATCAAACAACAGAGTGGAAAAAAATTCATCAAGTAAACGGATAGTTAGATTCTGTAATTGCAGCTTCTTTTCAGCTGAACAGAATGAAAAAAAAAAACCATCCAAATTTTGATGAACAGCTGAACAGTAGCTCCACTGGAAATGGCAACACAGCATTTTCAGGGCAGACATAACTAACCTGAAAAGAATAGTGTAGCACACAGGATATATGGTTTTCATATGATCTTACTTATTAAGCATGGTGTATTGTATATGCAGATGAAAAAGCAGAAAGATTTAAATTATTATCATCCTCAAATACTTCACAATTGCTGTAATATTACACCACAGGATTCTGAATAGCAATAGCTTGTGGGACTTTACATGAATTGTGTGGTCAGTGATATTAATTTTATTTTGCCACCTGCTGTGAAAGCAGCCGGATTTCCTTTGCATCTGATTGTTGAGAAACATCAGTGGATGCCAGTGTTCGCAGTGATGCTCTGTGGTCAGTGCAGCTGACAGGGATACAGTGAATGACACTGATATTCCGGTATTCACTCTTATTCTTAATACTTTAAACCTAAATGCCTCATTGTAGGAGACGACTGCAATAGTGTTGAAGTTAAGTGGCTTCAAATTGAAATTTCCTGTGGGTTTGCTGCCTGCATATGGAGCCAATAAAAGTCCTGTGGCCCTGAATAAATGTTAATTTTTCTTTTTGTGGGTCTGCAGGGTAAGAGAAATGATGACGGCTCCTCTACTAAACATGCAGATATTCTGTGAATAATCATCTCATTTCATGAAAGGAATTTAATAAATAAAGAAAAGTGTGCCAATCCTCTTCCAGTGATGGTTCCCTGGAAGCAAGGCCTGCAGTAGTTTGAAGCAACCCATGGTATGCTGCTTAATGCCCAATTTTCATTCAGCATCTATACCACCTCCTTTGTGTGACCCTGCAAATATCCTCTGGGCCTCTTCATTAGTCTATGGGGCCTGTGTGCAATGGCTCTCCAGTTAATTTACCCCGGCAGGACTGTTTTCCCTACTGGAGATCTGTGTGGAAAAAAAAGTGTCTCGCATGCCAAATGCAAATATATATATAAGGGGTTTCTGTTTCTCTATTTTTTACATATCCCTTTCATCCATTTTTAGTGCTTCAGCAAATCTCTAATACCATGTATTGGCTTGTTTATAGCCAGCTTTCTGGTCTGATCTTGTCATGCGCTGGTGATGTGAGCACGGTAGTGGATCATGGCTATAACATTTTTTCTGCATTGTTTGGCCGACCACTTGCTGCTACAATTGACCTGAGAGTGGAGCTGATGACCAAGATGACTAACCCCTGGGGAGCCCAAGTCAGGGAAATCATGCGAGAGATGGAGAAAGACAGAGAGGGAGAGCAAGAGACCAAGACCAACTTGCACAACACGAGCATGCACTCACACAAACACACACTGTATTTCCACGCTGCTCTCTGTGGTTGAGTGTATTTTGGTTGAAATGTCTGTGGTGTGCAGAGATGCCACATTTATGCAGCACATGGCTGTCATTTCTTTTGGTTCAGGAGCTCCTAGTGTGATGCTGGCATGATGTGCCTGGCTCTGACAGGTGCTGCCAGCCTGACAGCGCAGCTCGGCCACCAACCAGACAAGAGTTGTCTGCTCAAACCACTGAGGACCCAGGACCGTGCTGAGAGCGTGATCCCAACTTGGCACTGACCACAGCACCAATCACTGGAGCTGATTTAATTGTGTCACTCTTGGGGAAAAAAGTTGGAGAAAACAGAAGTGGTAGAAAATGCATTGTTGCTCTACCACACATCCACTCAGAAAAGCATCAAGTATGAGCATGAAGTATGATTTACTGCCTGTAGATGCATTTGTTGCATGTCGTTTGCCTCATTTTGTCCATCAAATTGTCAAGGTGGTTAAGTGCACTGACGAGTGTTGTGCTATTTGTTACCAGAAGGAGGCACAGAACCTGATTGAAGAAACAAGTTTCATAGGAGACAAACATAAAACATTTGGAAACATGTCTTTATCCACTGCAGGTTGTAAAGTTGCACATGGTAAACATTAAGCTCTTTACAGATTGAGTAAGGATGGGCCAATAAATGTCAAGATTAAAAAAAAGGACTGAATCAGACAAGGTGGGACTTCATCACTTGCCTCCTGTTCGTTGTTACACTCATTATGAGAACAAGCTTTCCTCACCACATCCCACCTTGCCGTTTGCTGTCTGCTCTGTAATTAGCTCAGACAAGCCATTGTTTCCATGACAGCAAGACCGAGAAGGAAGCAGACAAAACATAGACAGGGAAATAAAGAGAGGTATAAGGAAAATACGGACCAGGTGGAAATTCTGGACACATCTGTACAGCAATAATGAAACATTCACAGTTCACCTTGCAGATTCTCAGTGCCACTCCTCTCTACAGTGAAAACAGAGCAGTGGGGTTAAAGCTGAACGAGAGGGAGCTTTAAAAACTTTAAAATAGATGAGATTAACATCATGGTGCGGTAAAGAGATCAGGTGAGGGTGTGAAACATTAATAATACCATACTGACAAGACTGACTGTGTCAGCTTTAATTTGGGGGACTTTGGCTTAGCTCGGGCTGCAGATGATCTGGCCTATACTTATGCTGGAAAGTGTCCAAGTCTGTCTCCTTGGAAGACTTACAGGGCATGGGACTTTGTCCAGACACCCCAAGGATGGCAATCTACATCACAGCACTTCAGATGGGTTCAATTTGGACTGGCTGCAAGGGTGAAAGCACGGTGGTTTTTTATGATCCCATGTTAAATATCTGCATGGAATTTGTCCTGTTTTTCTTTTTCATCAGTCAGAAAAGTTGTCCCGCTGTTCTCATTCTTGATACGCTCAGACAATCTTTTGATCTTGACATAACTGTAAATTTTTGTTCATTTTATGATTTCTTTTTTTCTGGTTTGCACAGTGCTTGCTGAGTCTGAGGTGTTTAAACTTGAAGATTTGTCAGCTATACTTACTCAGGCGTGTTATAGTAGACACAGGTTGATAATGAATATAATTTTTACTTTCCTTCTGTGTCGGGAAGCCTCTTCTAGTTATCATCTTGTTAAAGAGAAGGATCATTTCCATCTGCTTCCTCAATACAGGCAGAGAAATGTTCCTGTTTACTTCCTATATAGTTTAACTTTGAATGGATTGGATCATAAAGTTGTGCTTCACCATCAAGTGACCATTTTTCGGCTCATCCCTCAGCTCGCAGATTTACGGGGGGTCGAATCGTCAGAGTGAAATCATAGGTCTACAGATGTTTTCAAGATGTTTTTTCTGTCAGTTGCAGATTATCCCCTGTAGCAAAATCTCATTAAAGTGCAATTTACAGAGCTACACTGATGTTGCCATCAACCAAAATTAAAGGCATTAATTTTTCAAAGAAGTTCACCGAAGTCTTTCACAATAAATGATGTAGCACTTTGTAAGAATGATTTGCCCAAGTATTATTTTGGGGAAGAAATTAACTTGCATTAACAGAGCAAGGGGATTGGACATAGGCTGCAAAAAAGATGAGCAAATGTGGCCATTTAGTCAGAGCGTGTCTGTGCGGAGACATGCATATTAAGGCTACCATGCTGGGACAGATGAGGGAAGAGGGAAATATGAAACCCTGATGGAGGTTATGACACAGACACATAGAGAGACGTTTACACTGGAGGGTGAAGGCGCCCAGTCTGCTGCACTGGTGTGTGCAGGAAGAATGAAAAAAGCCCCAGACCTTCTGTTTAGTTTCACTGAACAAAAGATTATCTGAACATACAAGGCTAGAAAAAAATCTAAGGGTTCATGTTGGCATAAATGTGATTTTAAATGGTTATATAGTATTGCAAACATGCTTAACATAGATTTTCTGACCTTCTCATGTTTCATTTCTGATACGAAATAAAGATAATATTTTCTTGAATGGGTAAGAATGCACATAGGGCGGCAAAATGTGCACAAAGTGTTATTTCATCAAGTCAAAATCCTGCCTGAAAATGTGTCAATTCCTCAATTTCTACATATGAGAATCAGCATGATTTCATAAAGAATTAATAAATGATGACTCCAAAATTAATCTGAAAAGAAAATTGATGAAGAAAAAGCTTTCTATACACATCATTCAAATAAAAAAAAAAATATCTATATATATAAAACAGACTGAAGGAGCCAAATGGGAAAGGGGTGTTTCATTGCAGCCACGTGCATTTAGAATGAAACTAATTTCTCTTTAATTTTCAAGATGTAAAATTCTGCAAAATTGACAAAGCAGAGGCTTGAGATTCCTCATGGAAGGTCTCACCAGTGCAGGTTTTTAACACTTTTAAACATATTTTAGCATTTGGATGGCTTGTCAAATTGCTGCCTATAAAGGAAATGACAGTAAATCATGCAAAAAGTAATTCTTTGTATTAAAACTAAAACTGCAATTAAACTGGAGGCTGCATTTAAACCGTATTATTATTATTATTGTTATTATTATTATTATTATTATTGTGCGTCTTGCATGTCATATTATCCCAGACATTTTAATTACCCAGGTCGAATTTGAATGCAAAGTGGTGTCCATTATGAATTATGATTGATCACTAGATGGACAGTGAACATGAGAAACAGGCTGCAGCTCCATCTTTTACGTACATTAAAATTAATACCATGAAATGGTCTCTTAAGCTGCGCAAAGACCTCAGTCCCCGCAACACTGGTGCAGGGCTGTGATTTATAGTGATGGGGATGTACTCCTGCAGACCACGTAGGGGACATAAAAAGTAGAGCAGAATATTGTATAGTCCGAGTGATTTATGTTCGTATTTATGATTCGGAAACGGTGCAATTAACATGGGGAGACTCGTGGTCTGAATAAACGCCGCCTTGCGTGACGCCTGAAGGCCTGTGCAGCAGCAAATCAAACAAATACTTTCAATTAAGTTCGATTAAGACACTGTTATTATTATTAGTACAGGAAGCGTTAAAAGGGACTAAAATGTCTTAAGTTCCATCGTACAGAAATAAGATCCGGAAAAGTCATTAAGTCGTATTAAATTGGAATTCGTCAGGTTTATTCTGCAACAGATATTTGTCCATATTTCTGAGCTTCAAAGCTGCAACTGCATTTTAATTTGTGCATTTATCTACCGGATAAATGAGTTTAGTAAGATGTTCTCATGTTTTTGCTCAATTCGGGAATTATTTGGGTCATTTTCGTTCATTATTTAGGTTTTTGTTCAGTTTTCGTTCAATACCTGGATTATTTCCTAGTTTTTTTGCTCCTTACTGTTTTTTGTTTCATTCATTTTTGTTTATTTTTGTCGACGACAATTCCCTCCTCCCGTTTTTGTCGCTTTTTCGACGATTGCTTTTTTTTCACTTTTTTGTTCATTTCCTCGATCGTTACATTCATTATCACGATTTATTCGGTTTGCTTTCATGCTCATTATCATGTATTTTTACACTTTAAGAGCAAAATCAATTTAAAAAGTTACATATCGATTAATTTTGCTGGAAAAAATGTAAAGGAATGAATGAATTAACTGAAATCATAATACCCACATTTCTAAATTAAACATGCTTTTTATGCCTTATATTTGAATGCAGCATAGGTCAGTGCTGTAGGCGTAAAATAAACCAGAAAGGTCTTAAAAAGCATTGAATGATTATTATTATTTTCATTTCTATTACTATTATTATTATAATCATTATTATTATGCGTTTTCTTTCAATGCAACACAACGGAACTGGGTTTATAAAGGCAGCGACTGGCTATGACAGACTTTTATCTCACAGTTAAAGGTCTGTCTGGGCAAAACAATGTAAGGCGGATATACGTTTAATTAAGTTAAGTCATGAAAAAGATGTCACAGCATGTCGCAACCAGTCTGCCCGCAGCACATAATATAGGCTAAAGAGCAGACGCGGGGCTTTCTTGGTGTGTGAGGCACTTGTTTTTGTCCTCAGCTCACACCGTCAGGGCGTCACGCCAAAGCATATCAAGGAAATATCAAAGATGCAAAGTGTCGGATCTTTCCACTCTGCATTTTTACCTT
The DNA here is from genome assembly GCA_029823295.1 of Pseudamia nigra. Classification (NCBI taxonomy): domain Eukaryota; kingdom Metazoa; phylum Chordata; class Actinopteri; order Kurtiformes; family Apogonidae; genus Pseudamia; species Pseudamia nigra. The sequence continues at coordinate 22,122 of JAQQAE010000748.1, forward strand.
ATTTCATCCCGTCCCACCTGCTGTCACGGGGTTAAGTTATTTAAATGCGCTTCTTTAGGGATGCTGCACACGCATGCACGCTCCAAATGCCATTGTGTTTTTTCTTTTTTTTTTTTTTTTCGTTTCATCCTCAAATACGGAAATCATTTGCAAGGAAATTATAGGCCTCGCGAGGGCAGGTCTTTTGCATACTAATTTTGTTGGATTTACCTCCCGTGGTCAATGTTCGATGTGACCATTAGCGAGAGCACTAGAATTTATTTTATTCGATTGAAAAGACAGTGTTTAGAGTAATGTGGCGGTGGCACCTTACGCCAGCTTTAAGATAAATGGCGGAGAAGTGGCTTTGTCTGGTCCTGGACGCGGGCCTGCTGCACATCCGCGACGCCTCAAGAGCGGAGACTTAAAGAGATTTAAGGAAAACACGTGGCCTTTGTGCGACCACAATGGGCTCCTCATCAGGTGCCTCCTCAATGTCACACACACGTCTTTATATGTGAAATAACTAAGGTTAAAGCTGGGGGATACGGACACAGATGTGCTCGGTTCAAATGTATAATTATAATGATAAATGTCATATTCTTGTTGGATTGAAGCTTAATGGCTGAGTTTGTGTCCTGAGTGAAAGTTGATGAACCAAGACTGTTATTTGTGGTTTTAAAAAAATTGTAAAAAGATGCCAGAAAGACGCAAATGGCATTGAATATGCAAAAATATGGAGACTATAAAATAATAAAAAAAATGCAACAATGAAAACAATGTAAATGGTGTAATGATGACATAAAGGACAGAAAAGACGCAAAACGGCGGAAACTGCAAAATAATGCAGAAAATGAAAAAAAAGACAAAAATGATGCAAATGATGCAAAAATGACGTAACAACAGGAAATAGGCAAAAAGATTGAAACTTTAAAATAATGTGAAAAAATGTAAAAAAAAAATTGCAAATGATGCAAAAATGACTTAAAACACACAGAAATATGAAAACGGTGTAAAAAATGTAAAAAGATGGAAAGATGAAAAAGACAAAATTAAGTCAATAGGGAAAAATGCCATAAAAGATGCAAAAAAACCCATAAATGGTAGAAAAGACAAAAATGTGGAAACTACAAAAATTACATAAAAGATAAAAAAGAGAAAAATAATGTAAATGATGAGGGGAAAAAACAAAAATGGCATGACATAAAATATGAAAAAAGAGGCAAAAGATGGAGAAATGCAAAAAGAAAAAAATTTGTAAAATGAAATGCCATAGATGATATAAAGTAATGTGAAAAGATTAAAAAAGCCGTGTAAAAGATGCAATAAAACCCAAAAACTACATAACAGACACAAAAGGGTGGAAACTACAAAACATCAGTAAAAGACGCGAAGCAGAAAAAATTATGTAAACTGTGCAAAAAATGACATAAAAGATACAGAAATATGACAACAGTGTTAAAGATGTACAACGATGGAAAAAGACAAAATCTTAAAAGATAAAAAAGACATACTGAAAGACACACAAAGATTGAAACTACAAAGATGTAAAACAAAATTGGACTTTAAAAAATTCCAAAAGAGAAAAAAATCAAAATGATAAAAATGTTTTAAATTCCATAAAAGATGCAAAAAGTAAAACAACAGAAAACATGCAAAAAAGTTAAATTATAGACACAAAACAATAACAAATGCTATAAAAGATGCAAGGTGACAAAATAATGTAAAAGCATTAAAATGTGAAAAAGATATAAAAAGACATAATCCCAAAGGATACAGAAACCCACACATTACATGAAAGCTATGGAATCTCAAAAATAATGTGAAAATTGTGAAACAAGATGAAGACAACGAGAAGGATTTAAAAAAAATGAAAAAGATGCAAGAGGATAAAAACAGTGTAAAAAGAATAAAAATGATGAAAGAAAAAAAATGCAAAAAGATACAAAAAACTAAGCATAGTAAAAGATGCAAAACCCAAACATAATAAATATGAAAAGATGGAAACTCAAAAATGATGTGAAAATTTCAACAAAGATGAAAAGATCATAAACGATGCACAAAAATGGAATAAGACAAAAATGACAAACATGGTTAAAACAGCATAAAAGACACAAAAAGATGCAAAAAGACAAAAACAATGGAAACATGTAAAGTAATGAAAATGGTGTAAAAGTCACAAAAACACTAAATAACGTGGTTCCTAAAATTTGGTTCATGTGATTGGATTTAAAAATTAAATTAAAATCAGAATTCTTATCCAAATATAGAGACCTGGGAAAAAATACCATGATAAATCATCATCATTAAATAACACATTATACATCACAATCACAATAATTACAGATTTATTGTCCAGCTTTAACTAAGGTGGCATTGCATATCTCTTCAAATACCACTGGTCATTTCTCTTATTTGCTGACCTTCATTTCTGCGCACCCCCCACTCTGCAGAATAGAATTACACAGGCCTGTATTTCAGCTCATATCATGTGCATAGGGCAGACACGTTTTTAAAAGGTGAAAGGAAATATTTTTTACAGGCTAAAAAATAAACACTTTTCCAGCTTTGGGATTTGTAAAAGGCTGTGGAGTGAAGCTAAGGCAGGAGAGATTTTACTGTTGGTTACTTTGGGGGGTTGGTGAGTTTGAATGGCACAGAAGGGGAGGGGGAGATGACTTCAAAAGCTGCTTACCAGCAGGTGGCGGCAGCATAACGTTTGAGGAGCCCCACCCCTTCAGCTTCTGGTTTGTGGACTTTCTGCTAATATTGACAGGTGTTTTATCCTCCAGTTCAGGAGAAATTAAAACTGTCAACATGTCAGCAAATATGATATTATTGATCATCGATGAGTGAAATTCAAAGCTGTTATTGCACATTATGTTGAAGGTTTATGCTGATAATTACAACTACACCATCTCTGGTCAGATGTGATTACAGCTGAATTCTACAGATCATACATTTTCTGCCTGTTGAGCAGATCATAACAAAGTCCGAGAGTGACTGGACAGACATGGTGGTCATCAAGGTCCTTTGTGATGACTTTTCCCCAGTGGTCAGTGGTGGGAGTCATGCAGAAGATGAATCACACGATGCATTTTTAATTTCCCTGTCGTGGCCCTTGTCCAGGACTCCGTGGGTCAGATGGAAATGAGTGCCGGACAGGCCAGCGACATCAGCCAGCTAGGGCTGCAGCACTTAAGACATGATGTACGACGGTCATTACCAGAGGCAGGTCAGGAGGGAGTCTGGGTCACTCCCGCCACCAAAGAGAACCAGTAGAGGAGGCAGGATGTGTCTGACCAGTGTAAAAAAGGCACTATTTCTGCTGTATCTTCTCATGGAATGCATGCAGGGCCCCTGATGGGTGAATAGTCCCTCAAGACAGCAAGGGATTATTACCCATCCTCACCTCTGGTCTTTGTTCGTGTACAGTGTATAGCTACAGCACTTGGCATGTTCCTCCTCTCTTACCACAAATAATGGTTTGACATATGTGCCACTTATCAACACGTCTGCAGACAAGTTGGCAAGTCACACATCTATTTTAGTTTGAGGTTGGCTGATTAGTAGTGCAGATATGAGATTGAGCATATGTGTCACTTGCACTCTTCATGTTAGTATGGTGCAACTCCAGCATAGTGGAATATCAAGCTAATTACCAAATATTTGACGGCCTTTTCTTTCACTGCGTTTGATTGAAAGCCTGACTTCTGCCTCCTGAGATGTGCTGTGAAATGGCTCTTCTTTGTATGCGTGCTTCTGGGTGGTGCACGCAGCAACGGGCTGCAAATCGGGGGCCTCAGTGTTGTGTCTGGTGTCACAATATTTTGGGTACCGGAGAGCGCAAATAGATTAGAGCAAAGCAAGGTGCGAATGTCACTGAATATCACCACATGTACCTCTGCTATGAGATTTTATAGCTTACTTATTATGAGTGAGGGGTTATTCAAAATTAAACAAAAGTGCCAGACAAGTGGAAAGTTAATTGCATTCAAAGCCAGTTCAAACCTCACATCCCTAACGCAAAGAGAGGACAGCATGTCAAAGAGATTAAGAAGTGAATCAAGCAAGGAGAAAAAAAGGGGAGGAAAAAAATGAAAGGAAATAACCAAAATGAAATAATGTGCTGGACCACCTCTCGAGCGAGTACAAGCGTGGCATCTGTGTCAGATGTTGTTAATTAACGTCAGTATGTTCCTCGCTGGCACTTGGCTTCCTGTCCTTCGTGCAGGGCAGATTTTAGAGTAGAAGTGCTTGTGGGGAACAAATGCATATGTGTGTATGTGTGTGCTGAGGGGTGAGTATAAGGGGAGTTGAAGGGTTAGAAACAACAGTGGCTGGGGGTGTTAATCCCGCTCATTATAATTCCAGTCTGTGGCCTGTCTTGGGAAAGGGACTACAGGGGCCTTCCACCATATCTTATCAATATGTATTTCCCCTTTTTCACCTCTCCAAGTGGCCCCTGACTGCACTGCGACTAACTAATCTCCTTCACTGTCTGTCTCATACAATCCAACTCAACATTCCAAGATGTAAAGATGCAAATCTAGTAACATTTTGTGAACCTTTGTGAACTTTGAATCATATGTGTTGCATAAAATATATATTTTGTGACACAAAATTAAAAATGATCACTCAGAAGCCACCATTAAAAAAAAAAAAAATCAGTGCATTTTGTACTGAAATTAACTGTGAAATAATTCTTAAGTAGACACTTAACTAAACACACTGTAAATGTTGCTGAGTTTCTTCCTCAGTGTTTTCTTTAGTTTGGTTTTTGTGACACAAAAATATGTCAAGTTGTATATTTTGTCATGTCTTTGGGGAAATCAGAGAGTTTAAAGACAGTAAATTATTTTTAATGCTTGCACAAAAATAATAGGCCATTTCCTAAATGATGTGGCATGCTGGTGCCTGGGATCATCAGGATGCCAGTTTTGCCTCCCTGTTGATCGGCTAATTTGAGACTGAGCGCACCTGGTGTGTCTTATTGCGTGCACAAGCGCCGAGAAATGGCAGTCTATCTATTGGGTTTGGTTATTTCCATGCAGAGCGAAGGTACTGACGATGTTAGCATTAACGGGCCATTAAAATAAAGAAGAATGAAGTCATCGGGACAAAAAGTTGCTGCGCCTTGCTAAATGAGAGATAAAGAGGAAGTAGAGATTTCAACATGGCCACCTTGTTCTGTAATGACCAGCAGTGAGCTTTTATAAGCCCTCTACTGAGCAGGGCCCCAGATTAATGTAGACAGGAGTGTGACTGTAGTGGTCCGAACAGACCCCGTTGGGGCTTGTTTCAGACGGCCCATGCCTGATGGTAAAGGTAAAATGACTGCAACATGCAGATGTTAGAAGCATCTAGAACTGTACGATATCCAAGACAAGCTCTAAAACCTTTAAAGGGGCTACAGTGGGTGATGGTTATGGTTCTGACTATTGGAGTATATCTGCTCTTTATCACTTTCACCTGCTTTGCTAAGAGAGCCGGGGCATCTAACCGGCAACTGTTTCCAGGGGAGTGTCAGGGGCTTATCTTTTCAACAGGTTTTAGAGTTGCTATGGACAGAAAATCAGGGCAGGCTCAGGGAAGGAGTAGAGCGCAGTTTGGGGTGGCGCCACACCTCGGCACTAATTTCAGGGTTAGCAGAATGCCCAACAGGAGAACAGCATTGCCATGGCAACAGTTAACAGCTAAAAGCACTGTCTACAATCTGATAGGGGCCCCAGATAATCAGTCACCACAACACATAGTCGATTATAGCAGTAGCAACATTCAGGTAACAATGACATCTGTGCGTTTTCACCAGGTTCACAACACACCAAAACTACACAGACATCTATTTCCAATGGATTGCCTCTCATAATACATTTAATTCACTGCCAGCCTCTTTTTTTGGTTAAGCTTAGTCTTATTTCCATCTTCAGATCTCAAACAAAAAGTCCTATTATTTAGCATTCACACGCTATCTCAAAGTAATAACACAAGGATGATAGCTTTATCCATTTGTCTTTTCTCATTTATTTTTTAGCAGATGCACTCCGTAATAAAAACACCATTACACCAACCAAGCAAATTTACTCTCTCCACGTCTGTACTTGATGTTGAAATGATTTTTTTCCCCTAAAGTACAAGCGATATAAAAAGCGAATAAAGAACGTGAGAGTAGATGGCAAATCAGAGAGTGAGAGAGAGAGAGAGAGAGAGAGAAAGAGAGAGTGATAGTCAGTCAGGGGCGACCACAATATACTTTCCATCAGGATCTAGTCAATTTATCAGCAGAGAAATGTTATTAGCTTCCAGATGGATGCAGCAAAAGCATGTAGGTATTTTCCTTCCCATCAGTCTCCTTTATATTTTTAGATGTTCTTTATGTGAATACGATGGCCTCAATATCAAACATTTTAAATGATGCTTGAAATACCAGTCACTTGACTTTGATGTCACAGGCAATTAAATCCAACCTTACCCCTTTCCACCGTTAATAACAGCTATCTCGCCCGGCCTAGTGCCTAATTAATATGTGCTATTTGTCACTTTGCCTTGACACATGTATATCAAAGTGGGGGTGGGTAGAGCGGCTGGAGGGGTGAAGAGGTGGCTTTGGAGAGAAAGGGGGGAGTGGGAGGTGGAGGGCAGTGGTGGAAGAGTGGTATGGGCTTTCATTAGGTGGCAAAGAACCACTCCTCCTCCTCCTCACTCCATTTTCATCTCTACGCTGCTTAGAGAATGGCAGGTGTAGTGTGATTTGATTTCAAGAGGGCATACATGGAGATACACAGCTTCTGGGAAGGTACGATACAATACTCAAGTCAGGGAGTCAAAGGCACAGACTGTATTGATGTAGATACTGAACTGAATGTCAATCCTGAAATGAACATTCTGAACAAGTAAAGATAGATATGTGGCCCTAGGAGGTAAAACAATGAATATAAAACTATACTTTGCAGTGAATATAAACATTAATCACTGTATAGTTTGCATCTAATTGGGTATTTTAAGACAGCCTATGCTTCATTTTGTAGGGAAAACCTTCATATTGACCGTAATTCTGTGCCTTTTTAGGAAATCACCATCCTTCACTGGAGTTTGACTGTGGAAAAGTGGTGCTTATAATTAGACATGTGTTTGTTTGTGTGTGTGCATGCATGTGTATATGCATTTGTGCACATGCCTTGTCATACTCATTGCCAGTTTCCACTATGGCTCAGCGGGTGGGAGGGCAACACTGCAACACTGCAATGAAATCAATGATCCATGGTTCTTTAGATGTGACCAACAAACTAAGTTGTCATCTCAATCTGAGACAAAAGAGGTGACGGTGGGGAAAAAATGAAAGCACAGTGCATCGGAGCTGTTAAGATTACATTGTAAATGTGCAGGGCTTTCATGCCACTGTGGAACTCAGTGGGATCAGAATACAAAACCAACCATTAATACATATACATATTCACTGTACATCTCTCTCTCACACACCCCCAGCCCTCCACCCACATCCTCCCCTTATACTTTCCGCCTGAAACCTTCTGCCAAATGCTGCCAGACTCTCACATCTGTGCTGAAAATGAATTGTATCCCAGAGCCCTCTGAGTCAAGGATTCACTTGTAAAGAATGCAGTTTTATTGGATGAACAGACTAATGTACCATGCAATGTAGTTGCACTAGCATTTTATGCCACATTGAAAGAGTCAATTAATTTGCATAATTCAAACGAGCATGTACTGCTACTTTGAAGGCATGGGCAGGCATCTTGGCTAGTCATGTCATCTCCTCCGTATCTGATAAATTAATCATTCCTGCCATACAATTAATTACATTTATGACAATTTGAACCTTTGTCC
>JAQQAE010000749.1:0-29941 GCA_029823295.1 Pseudamia nigra
CGTGGACACTGCACATGTCCATAACTGTAAACAACTCCACCGCACCGCCACCAGCGGCCCACGAGCGGGACACGCTCCCGGGCCGCCGGCGTTGACACGGGCAGCGCTGCCCAGCTCTATATATATATATTTATACTGTATATATACATACATACAGTGGCATCATATAAAACCAAATGAATAGAATGGAGTAAGCCAATTGTTCATTTGTTTATATTTATGTGAGTATTTTGATTACTTTTGCTAGTTGTCTTATTTTGTTAAATTTGTTAAATTTTGTTGGCTATCTCATTAATTTTTGCATATCTACCTGATTATTTTGATCACTTTTGCTCATTTTCTTTTTTACTTTGTTGGCTTTCCTCAATTTTGTTGGTTAGCTTATTTGTTTTTGTTTTTTTACTTGAGTATTTTGGTCACTTTTTTCTGATTTTGTAGTTAATCTTGTTGAATTTGTTCCATTTTTCTTTATTTACTACATTTTTGTTCATATACTTGATCCATTTATTCCCTGTTGTTCACTTTGTTGTCGAGGTGATTTCAGGTTCAATACGTTTTGTTTATTTACTTGATAGTTTTGTTGATTTTGTGCTCATTTTGTTGTTTTTTTATGTTTTGTTCATTTTACTCCCACTCATTGAGATGTGGCCGAGTAGAAATACCTTTTTTTTCATCACCAATGCAACCGAGTAAGTACAGAAGCACATTTTTCTTGAAAAAGTACAGAAGTACGTGTAATGGAGTAGATGTACTTTAATACTATCCATCTGTGCCCAAATGTACATGCTGATGTGTGTTATGTGTATTTCTTCACTCTGTGTCTCTTTTTCGCTTTGTTTTTTGCAGTACCTCCTCAAACTGTATAGAAAACGATCCATGCTTGAGCGAGCACATGGATGTCATCACATGACCCGGCAGCGAATCCACACACACACACACACGCACACACACCAGTTGTTTATGGCCAGCCCTCTGCTGGCTAATATACCTCTGCCAGCTGGATGAGTAATAAACAGGGTTTTCCAACACTCTTACTGAGTCTCCCACTTGTTTCTGTTGCAGAGTTAAACCAGCTATAAATCATTCAACACATCCAAGAAATATTAATAATAAGACACATAAGATGGGTTTATTCTCAAAGGTTTCTCCTGGTGTTTTGGTTTTGGAATGCAACAAAATGAAATGCATGATTACATGATTATAACCATAGTGCAGGACAAAAGAAAACTGCATGCACTCATTTTGACACTGTTTTATTTTTTTACAAGCATTTCGACACATTTAAAAGAATTGGCATGACAAAATAATAAGAAACAAATGTAACAAATACAAACATGCGTTAAATAAACCGCTAAAGTGAAACAGGTAGCAAAAAATCTCAATGAAATCTCCATGACATTATTCAGTAATGTTACATAAAATGCAATAAAGTGTGTAAAAAGAAAGTGTATTTGTTTTGAGGTTTCTTAACAGGTTTTCTTTTGTAAATTAAAAAAGCAAGAGTACTGTATCATGTTAAGTTGTGAACTGTGAAATGATTTTTCTGCTACAAATAAAAGCCTCATCTGTTCAGCATAATTTCCATGTCATAACATTTCTGAATCATTCATCTTTAAATGTCATGATATTTAAGATAAATGACAAAAATATGTCAAATTGATTATATAAGGAATTCACAGCATGATTAAGTGAGACATCGTTACACGAAAACTGTGCAAAACCTAATTAATTATTCGAGCAGATCTTGTTTCATCTGTGACTAAAGTTGATTGTGATGGTTAAAAAAAGGTCAATGGAAAATGGGTTTGAAAGATAAAACTCCTTCAGTGTGACTGAAGCCTCTCGCTGGTGGGATGGTGTATTTTCCATCCTCAGAATTTGGTTTTCTACATGTAGACAGGAATATTCAAAGAATTCTTTCAGCACATCAAAACAATCTAATGGAACTTTATTGGCAGTGTCGTTGAACTTTTATTCATGACTCATGACTAAAATGTACAGACGGTTTGACACTGTACTTACTCATGCCATGTGTTTATGACATGAAAGTACATTCTTTGTCATAGTTTCAAATGCAGAATAGTTTTTACACAGTAAAGTTTCTTTTCCCTCAAACTGGTCTATTGAGGATTTTCTTGCTCTTACAGAAGTATGATGCATACAACAGAGTTAAGTTACTGTATATGACAGATTCTCATTTTCAACACATTTTTAAAGTACACTCACATTCTGAGTGAATTCAAGACCATCACTCACATTCACTCACTATGATGGGGGTTTTGACAAGCGGGGTTTCAGGGACAAGGTCCTGGATGTCATACAAACGATTTCACAGAAATCAACATTTAAGAGGGAGTGTAGTCTGTAAAGAAAATGAATCCTAGTCCACCTTCCACAACACAATCTATTGTATATCTTTGAAATTTTGAATTGCAACATTATTAACATTATTTTTGTTCATTCCAGTTCCATTAAAATGTAAGATATATATTTTTGGAAAAAATAAATTCAATTGACTGCCAATTTATCTTCATCAACATTACACTTCTTGAGGAAATCTTATGGTAAATGCCACTATTTTCGAAGAGAACCTTCACCTTTAGATAAATAATTCAGTCTGTACATAGAATAATAAATAAAGCTCTGTGTTTCTGCAGACGTTAAGTTACAAGTAATTTAAGATTTGCGGATTAAAGCTTCATCTGTGTAATCCAATGTGAATTATATGTAGAAACTAATGTGGAAAAATAGTGGTTAACATAAATAGTCCAGGGACTCCCTAAAATGTCACAATAATAAAATCCCCTTCTGAACAGAGGAAACATGTTTGAGGCTTATTCCCTTTAAATGGGGATTACACATGATTTGAGTCATTCTTGGTCCTGCAAGGACATTACACGTCGACGAGAAGAAGCATTGCGTTTCTTCAGCATGATCTTAAGCTGGAAGTGGAAAAGGAACCGGTTAAGAATGACAGACGTTTGATGGACAGCGGAATGTGCGGACGTGGCCGATCTCTCACCTGCTCTCCCTGGAGGCCGCTCTGCAGGAGGTGAGCCGGTTGGTCATTTTCCAGGTTGCGGATACTGGGATCAGCTCCTCTGTTCAGCAGCAGCTGCAGGATCTCTTCCTGGTGGGGGTTACCATGGAGACCAGCGGCCATGTGTAAAGCAGTGTGTCCATGGGCCTAAAGCAAAAATGATATTGCAGAATGTGTCAGACTATTGTTATGCCTGTATACTGTATATAAATTAGGTCTTAGTACAGACATTTAACACACGACTACATAAAATACAAGTATGACCTCATGTCTGTGTGGAACTTACTTTCATATTGACAAACTCTTTCATGTTTGCCAGGGGAATCTTTAGGAGATAACGAACTAGATCGATATTCCCCTCTTTTACAGCCAAGTGCAGCACGGTCTTGTTACTTTTGATTTCCTGGTATTAGATCATTGGAAGTGAAGGGGAAAAAACACATATAAACCACAAATCAGTGAAGTGAGACACTGTCAAAAGAGACAACAAAAGACTCTTGACATTACTGAAATGAAACAAAACCTGGTCACTTCCCCATCACGTGAAAGGTCAGAGGTAAAGATTTGAGAATTTTCTGATCTTGTAGCCATCAGAGGGTTTTATGTCTATGTACTGTACCTGGCTGAGGAGGGATGAGCCAGCATTCACAAGCAGCTGCACACAGGAGAGCTTCTCTGCAGCCTTGGTCTGAAGGCCAACGTCTGCCAGTCCACTAGATGTCAAAGCCTTCATGATGACACTGTGAGAGATGGCTCCACAGTGCAGCGGGGTCATCCCTAAAGCAAACAACACACACACATAAGATCTACTGTATACTATGTACTTGTTTTGCTGTCAGATCAATCAAAAACCTCGTGGCCTGACCACTGGTTAATCACTTGTATGGAAGTGGCTGGTCTATCTTTAATGTACCTTCAAAATTGCGTGCCTCCAAGTTGACAGCAGGTCGGCTGGATAGAATTGACTGCAGAGAAACAAGGACAGTGAGAATCTCCTACTGCAGATAACAGAATTAAACTGGAATTAAATCGGCGCTGCTGATGTTTTACCTGCAGAACCATAGGGAAGCCATAGTGAACAGCCAGATGAAGGGCAGTTTGTCCTTTAACATCACATGCATTGATGTCTGCTCCTAATGACAACAGATCCTGCACGATCTCTGGCTGGTTCGCCGCTACAGCCACTAATAGAGCAGTCTGCATGAGCACAAATATTGGGAATTAACGACTCAGCCTTAAACGAATAGTTGGACTTTAAAGCTGCGTCATTTTTTCATACATCCTGTACCTTTCCCTTGTGTTCTTTGGCGTCGAGCCCTCCTAAGCCCCTCAGCCTCTCTGCAGCAGCGTAGGCACACTCACGGAGACCTTTGGCAGTGTAGATGTGCAGGATGCTGAAAGGATGGGAACACATGATTGATTAGATATAAATGAGGCATAAAACACATGTTACCCCCACAACCTGTTTTACATTACTGCCTTTCAGAATTAAATGTGTCTTTCCATTTTATCTGTGTTTCTAATCACAAAGCGTGAACGGGCTGACTCATTGAAATGTTTTGTTTTTTTTTTTTTTCAGATCTTTCGAGGATAACTAAACAACACGTCCCTCTCGCTCTCAGCTGAAGACTGAAAACGAAACTCTTACAAAAGTGAATTCACATTCGTACTCACAGAACACACTAGTATCAGCATTACATATGTAAGTCCTGATCTAAGTAGTGCCAAATGAAGACCTGTTATACTGCATTTACATGTATTTTATCAACGTGTTGCTATATTAATAACAATACCATAGAAATATGAGAAGATCCATATTTGCCTTTTATGTTCATATTATAGTTAATTGTTGGTTATTTTCATATTTACTTCAAACGCTGCAGTTACTTCACATCTTATTACAGGGAGAGCATAGGATCAGTCTTTTGTCCCGGCGTGGAAAAGACAGAAAAATGTGAAATTTCCATGATTCCAGGCTCCCTGGTACTCACGTGTCTCCATCTTCATCCTGCCCCGTGGCTCTGTTGTAGTCCATTCCACTGAGCAGCATCCTGGCTTCTTCCAGCTTGGCAGCATCCAGAGGAGTGATGAAACTCATCTGTGTGGGCAGAGTGGTTTCCATGAGTGGCCAGGATGAACCCAAAGTGGGATCTGGGACTGTCAATGGGCACTCCTGCTGGATACACAGTAATGGGATAATTCAACATTAATATACAGTTATCTATTTAACACTTGAACAGCCGTTAGGTCAAATTTACCCACAGCTACTTTTTCAGTTGTTCTTTGTTCTGTTTCAAATTTTGACTTTGCCTAAAGTCTGCACTGTTTTCCACCTCCCAGTTAGATTAAGTTATTTAGGAGTCAAAATGTAAAACATGAAATGATTTTTGCGCTATTTTTCTGTTCTTTCCCAAAATCATAATTATTTAGGCAAAATCATTAGGCAAGAAGCCTATTGTAATTTGGTTTATGTTTGTTCTGAAACATGTAAAGCACCTTGTGTTCTTAAAGGTCCCACACTGTGACTTTTAAATTTGTCTGTACAGCTCACACATGTCTATTTTGGGTCTGATAATTAGAAACAGAAATACAGGTCATTCCCAGGGTGCTCTGGGATCAGATTTTATCACAAGGCTATTATAAACACAGAATAATGCACTTTTCATGGACAATTGTCAGAAGGACATGTTAGGAATATTGATCAGTTACTCATGGGTTATTAATTTTAGCTGGAGTAAGTTGAAAAACATTACATTTTATTTAATGCACTTCATCTCATGACTTGTAATGTAACAAATTAGAAAAATTCAAAACCGCTTGTTTTTCCTGTTGTCCATCTTGGTGTGTGGATTCCTCAAGCAAGTTAATCTTTAAACATGTCTTACACACACATACACACACTCACCAGTCAATTGGGGACCATGACTGCATATAGTGATTATTACTGCATATTCTGTATACTGTATATTGCCAATCATACTAAATGCACTACAGTACATGTGGGTATAATCCCCCTGAATCTCATCTGCATCACTTCACCCACCGTAAAACCCTAACTATATATTGTCTGTACATACAGTACATGCATCAGACAATGAACATCCATGTACAAACACTGACACATCATTCTCTTGTACATTGTATTATCATATGTTATTTATTCAGTTACTACTTATGTACCTCCCTCTGTTTAGATGCAATCTGCATTTCATTGCCCTGTACCTGTGGCATGTGCAATGACAATAAAGTTTAATCTAATCTAATTTATTTCACAACAGCCTGTATATAAACTCTATGAAGATGTATTTTTACAGTATGGGACCAAATCATAGCTGATGATTAAACCCTCACATTATGATGTGGGGATGAGAAATGATGCCTGGGAAAATTAGCTCTTTCATGCATGATGAACAGGAACAAGGTGGCATTAGATTTACAGTATTTAAAAAAAGGTACGAAATAGCAACAAAAATCAATAAATGTGAACAATTTTATTTAATGTAAAACAATACAAAGTTGAAGAAAAGGTGAAAATCAGAAGAGAAATGAACAAAACAATCAAAAAATGAAGACAAAGTGAACCATATCAGAAGAAAAACAAACAAAATGAGCAGCAAATGAATGAAATTCAATGCAAAAATAACAAAACTGAACATAAAGAAAACTTTTTAAAAATGAGCAAAAACAAGAAAAAACAAAACTTTCAAACTGTGTGGCTGAGTCATTTTTTTTTAATACATTATGAAATAGTAGTAAAGCATAATTATGACTGAATTTTACCAAAATGATATGACCTGAATGACATAATTTAACCACTTTTAACCACTACCTTGCTTAAGATTGTTTGGAAAGCTTCATCATGTTAAAAATGCCATAACCCCCTTTTTTAATAACCCCTGCATGAAAGCGTTTAGACCTGTTGAGCTGTTTTAGGCATGTCGTAACTCATACTTTTTATAGTGTTAAACATCAAACTAAAAAAACATAAACAGGTAAAAGTGAATCTTCTTACGTATGTCTGAGGCATTGCTTCTACGCAGCCCTGCACGTGCTGCTGCGTGCTGTATTCAGACGCCATCGGAAGGCTGTACGCGGGAGCATAGCTGGGTCCAGGCTGGCTCAGGTAGTAGCTGAATGGAGACTCCTGTGCTGGGGTCCACGGCTCATAGCTCACTGCCATCTCCGAGAAGCTGCTTGAAGCGCCTGAAAGAAACAGGACTCACTGAGAACTTCTTCTACACCCAGTTTGACCTTATTCTTTACACTGTTTAAATGTTAAGAGTTAGGAAGACACGCTTTACCTGCACAGGTAAATGGTTCTAATGTAGACAGATGCTGAAAGAAATGACAGAGAAAAACAATCAGATATTTATATCTCTCTGTTTCTGTTTGTTTTAGTGCTGCGTTCAGTGTCTTACTGTAACGGTGGCTGGAGGAACAGGACTTGTGCTGGCTTTCGAGCAGGACGGTGGGACAGACGACGTTTCACGCCTTCTCTTCTCCTCCAAGAGTTTCTTCACTGTGGGCAGAGTGCAACACGGCTTCTCCTTTTGCGCTGGAATACAACAAACAAAGCGAGTGACAATGAGTAGCAGTCATAAGGGTTCTAATTTGCTGGTTATTTTTTCAAGGTGCTGAGTTATATCATTGTTAGTATTGAAAAGCCCAAAATAAGCACAAAAACATGATTTTAAGAAAATCAAGATATGAACACACACACACCCACAGTAGAGATTGTTGCATGACAAATTAGAAACTAGCAAAACATAGTATTGAGACAGTTGAAGTGAATTTAAGAGTAATTTAGGCTCATCCTACAAAACAGCTGGTGATTTTTGAAGCAGACTTAAAGTACTTCATAGGAGAATATAAAACAAACATGTAAAATCCATAAGCACACTGTTGCCATATATGTATATATATATATTTACATAACCATTAGTATAATGCATAAAAGTAAATCCATTGGTCAGAGTGAATGTTTTAAAATGCCTAAAGAAAAACAAAAAGTAGGAAATTAAAATTAAAATAGTCAAAATAAGAGGAAATGAAGCCTGCTGTGCTTTCCAAATCCTTCAAAAATAGAACAGATTTTAATATTGCAGTTCAAAGAAAATTTGAAAAGTATTACTGATGATCAAATTAAATTATAAACCAGAACTAAAAAAGACAATTTGATTACTTCAAAATTCTCTCTTTTTTTTATGCAAATACAGTACTAACACTGTAAACCAAGCTCAAATATCCTTGCGTGGACCAACTTTCACCCTCCTCTGCCACTTCCACTTTTCATAACTATAAACAATAATCTACATCCAAACTAGAAACCACTCAGCAGACCTCAGCGCAGACCTCCACCAAGACAGACTGATTTCTTTTCATAGTGAAAAGCTACCATTATCATTTGAATCTATGATCATTTCCGCCATAATTTTATTGCACCTAAAAAGTAATATTCTTTGACCATGAAAACCTACCATGAGCATCTGGAATCACATACATATCATTATTATTTCAATAGTTATTCACCAAAATAATATTTCCATAATAGCGTTTTGTTTTTTCTTCTTCTAGATCTAGCTCTGTAAATGTTGAAGACAGATTAAATCGGCACTTTATGGAATCAGCAGACATTCCAGTACAATTTGATGCCAGTTTCATGTCTATAGCTTTATTTTCTGCACTAGAGTAGATATTTTTCCTCAACTCCCATGCATTCTATATTCAGAATATTGTCCATATCTGGATCAAACTTTGTGGTTTGATAAAATCTATTATGGCGTTATCCTATTTTTTTAGCTAAATTTTCTGGGTGTGATTTGTGGCAATGCATGGACAAATTATGAATTTGGCCCTATTTCACAGTGGTGAAGAATCCCTTAAAAATTTTCCAGATCCAGATCACTCCCCGAATCTAAACAATTAATCTTTGTGCCATTTGTAACCTATCCTGAAAACATCATCCAAATCCGTTCATTGAGTTGTGTGGTGAATAAATTAATTAATGAATTAATAAACTAACCCCAGCAAAAACATCAACAAATATGCCATAAATATACTCTTATACCTGCAGATACTGTGCATGTGCAGGTGCGTCTTATTTTCTGTTGGTAGAACATTTGCATTTTGGATGTGAATTCTAGTTTTGACAGCAAATTGTCAATAAGCCAAATGTACTTTGAGAGACAAACAGGAGACATTAACATTGAAGGCTTTGATTATTCTCAATTTGAGGCATTCATGCCATTACCTCAAACACACTGCTAAAATAAGACCAAAACAATGTCCATCATGACATTTTTGAAGCACAGTACATGATAAAATCAACCATTTAACTCTGCACATACAACCGTATACTTTCCATTAATGATGTAAAGGAAATTAAAAAATAGGAAAAAAATATTGCAAAACAGAATTTTGATGTTTCCAGCTAATGATGTGACCACACAGGTTGTTTCCTCAAAATCTTCACCCCTACATGTGAAAGATAAAGTGATATTTCCACCTTGTGCGTGGAACTAGTGTAAGAGATAAACCTCCTCCATTAGGAACAGACGCTGTGTGGCTGATCTAAACCAAACAGATTCAGCAGAAAATCTTAGCATGGGATTGCCACTGCTTATTTTCTATGACACCTTCCTGTCTCACTCCGTTACGCTAACAGAAAGGCAAACCACATCTTCCTGCCTTTGGTGTGTCAAAGACTCGTCACCTCGACACGTGTAGCTGTCTTGTGCTTTCTGTTGCACCTACATGTCTGCCAGGCAGAAGAGAAGCGGACATAAGTAGGGTGACATCTTCTTTTGTCAGTTTTGTCTTCTTTTTTTTCCTTTAGCCTGCGAGTGTTGACGGCTGTGCTGTGCCACGCAGGGACAGGCAGCCCTAGTTATCAGAGCAAACACAAAGGCATGCTTCTGAAAAAAAAAAAATGCAAATAAGACAAGTGACAGAGACATGTGAACTGCAGGCTATAGACTTCTGTCAGTTAGTCTTGTTGTCTCTATTTTCCAAACAACTGTCACACATTGAGCTGAAAACCTGTCCCCAATAATGAGACTCTGGGCCGTGTGTATATGCAGGTGTGTGTCTTTGCGTGTGAGTGATCAGCCCCACAATAAAGGTCACTTTATCAGAATAATGACATCAGTCAGTGCGACTCTGTGGCAACGAGTTTCATTTTCAAGTTCACAAGGTGCTACTATGTGTTACTCAACCCTGACTCATTTGATCTTTACAACAAATGTCACCTTTGACTTTTCAACACATGATGCAATAATGAGGCATGCACTGAGCCTGTAAAGTAGTTACCAGATGATACAGGCTCTAACACCAGCTCAAGCTATTGTTGAAACCACAACAGAAAGAGAGACTATATTGGCTTTCATGTAAACTATGAGTTTACCTTAACTGCCCACACATTACGCCAGGCTACTCTGTCTGATGTGCTGTATTCAAATCAGCTCGTGGAAACCCCTGGACATTGAGTCATGTGCGTGGGAGGCTGGGGATTCCGACGACCTTTCTCTTTTGGCTCAAACTCCTCAGAGCAAGAAGAGACCCAACGCAGGGCGGCCAGTTTCCTCTTTTTGTGGTTTTAACAGAGCCAGCAGAGATGAGAAACTATGTAATCAGTCAAGGCGCGAACAAAGAAAGTCAGGCAAAACAAGTGTCAACGTCACAGATCATGCAGCTCTGGCAGTCATCAAAAAGGGAATCGAAAAACAAGTGAGCATTGGTGGGGGCGTATCAGGGTTTCCCCAAATGATCCCGACTCCTGGATTCACCAGAAATATGGGTTCATTCATTGAAAACCGAGAGGAAGAGGTGAACATGAGCATGTTCTTCAAATAAGTGAATATGCAGGCAGTACAGATTGAATCTGAGACAGCTGTAGGATTTGATGTCAGGCTGATTGTAGTCTGTAAGTATCTACAAGTAGTGAATTTAGTATCCATATAATAAAAAATGTAAATATGTAATTTTGTATTAGGCAGACTGATGCTTATAATCATATAGTGCTGTAAACATACAGTAAACTGAAATGACTTAATAAAGTGTCATTTAAGTTGATTATTACTAGTAAGTGATTTCTGTTGATTCTTCCAGCATAAACAGTCAATAGACCTATGCAAAAGGTGAGACGCTGAGCTGATGGACTGTAAAAAATTTTAATCATAATTTATGACAAACGTCACAAAAAGTATTTATATTAAAAAGCTGTTATAAGATCTCTTTACTGCACTGATCAAACAAGTCTAATGAATTAAATAAACTGTAGGCATGCAAGAGCTGGGGATGTAACCTAAGTTAATCAATACTATCAAGTGATGAATTATTCCAATAAGTGAATAAACAGTAAATCAGGCATCAAAGGGGAGAGATGCTGAGGTCTGAGACTAAATAGATGTCCACTTTAAACACAGCCACAGTGGTAAATATTATGAAATATTATCACAGCATTTATTATTACAGTGACAATATGATGCAGCGGACTGCAATGAATCAAGTTCAATATCCTTAAGTACATACACTCATGTAATAATACTGGTGTTTTTGGGGTATACTCACGTTTCTCAAAGTGCATGTCAGAAACGGTTTAGCCTTGCTGTACGAACAGGTTCCTCTCGGTGTGAACTGGCTGTAACGGCTCCGTGCTGTTCTCCGCGTCGCTGTGACCTGTTGCTTGTACACACACAGCACGTTGTTCCCCATCGCCGCCCACAGCTGCTCCACGCCCTCCGGCTCAGGGGAAGCCACACGCGCACGCACGGGCGCACGCGCACACGCGCTAACGCACGCTTCTTTTTTTTTTCTTTTTCTGAATTAAAGAACACATGCACAAACAACTTCATGGCCAAAGGAGCAGGCGCATGCAAAGAGAAAGTACACACACGTGAAGAAAAAGGACAACATGAACAAAAGTATTACAGGGACTATAGGGCTTATTATGTTAGTACAGGAGTTTTTCTCATAAAATGTACTTCAGTACATACATCAGTGGTGTGTAGTGTAAAAGTAATGTATAAAAATCTACTCAAGTACAGAGTACCTCGTGAAGTGTAGTTCATTTATTAAAGCCTAATATACTGTATGTACCTTATATTTGCTTTTTTATATATTTGATTACTAACTTGTTTATTATTTTGATCATTTTTGTTTACTTTATATTTTCTAAATTGTTCTTACTAATTTTGCTTAATACTTGATTGCTTATTTTGTTGATAATTTGCTGCTTATTTTGTTCATTTTTTTAATACATTGTACATTTTTATTGCTATTTTTTTTGTTTTCTTTGCTCCTTTGTTTCTTATATTGATGCTTTCTGTTATTTAGCAAATATTGTTTATTTTGTAAATATCTTACTGATTACTGCAACACTGGGGGTATTTTATTCAGGAATGTCTGGATCCAACGTTTCAATTTCTGTAGCTATTAATGAGTTGTCTGTGGATTAATTTGTGTTACTGCATCAATAATAGGAATAAAAATGGTACCAAAATCAATTAGAAACTCACATGAGATCTGTAAATAAAAGCTATGACTCATTTTTTTAACTGTAAATGAGACATAGCATTTGGCATATTTCGTTTTGTTTAGTTTATTCAGTTTATTTCAAAGAGTAAAGACATGGTAATCAAATGTAATGAAATACCACAAAGAGTGTGATGATATCAATAAAATGATCTGGATTTTAAAAATTGCAGTCGAATCATTTGGGAAGGAGTAGAAAAGTGCAATAATAAATAAAGACAAACATCTAGGTCAAGGGTTAGGATTAAAAGTGTTTTTACTTTACCCTTCTTCCTTTTGAACATGTTCAAAGATTGTGGCCAATATATTTTCTTTTCTTTTTGTAATACTGTTTGTTTTCTTAAGCCTGTCTTCTTTATAATACTGTGCCTTATGTATTCGAAATTAAGATTTTGAATTTTTGATTTTGAGTTGAGTTGAATAGAGCTGTCCATCTCCATTCAATATACTTTTGTTTCATGGATTTTCATTTCATCACTGCGGTCGTTCCATCCTGAAGCTCCTTTAGATGACTCACAGTGATACTTCACAATAGCTTTTGTTTTTTTAAACATACAGATTCATCTCCCGTCATCTCGGTTTCCTCCACAGTGAAACCACCCCTGGGTGCTGTCGCTGTCTGGAAAATTGTCTTTTTTTTTTTTTTGGTTTGTACATGAGTATTCTTAAAGTCAACCAGGTCTTTGAATTTTAACCCCCTTCAGTTTAATGAAGAGTGGGTTTAATGGTTTATTGTAGGTGGATTTAAGTATTGTTTCTCTTTATTTCTTTCACTGTGATTTCTTTCACACACACACACACGCACACACATGCTTATGCTTGTATTTGCACTTTTTCCATATAGTTGGACTTTATGTTGTTTGGCCAACTGGTTGTCGTTTTGTGTATCTGTTTCTGTGCTGAGCCTTGTTTTTGCTTTGCTGTCAAAGCACTTTTATAAAGTGCTATATACAGTAAATAAAGTTTATTTATATTACTATTTTTATGGCTGTTTGTTTGACTAGCTTTGAAGTGCTCTCTTAAAACACATTTTTCTCATTGTCTTTTAACTCAGTTTGAGTTTAGTTCATTTAATATGGACATAACAGTAATATTCTGTTACATGTCAACATGTGCACGGTTCAGATGCACTATATCAAAATGCTTGTTTTTATTATTTGATTGTTTTAACTGTCTTACTTTTGTACTTGTAAACATGTCTATGGACAGCACTTGGGCCAACAATGTTGTTTTTATGTTGCTTTATAAATAAAGTTGGATTGGATTAGAAGGATGAATATTGTTTTAGTTTTCACACACAGTACATAAGCTATGGCAGGATGACACAATAGGGTGTTTTTTTTTTTCAAACAAATTAACAAAAAATAACCAAGCAACTGAGAAAATTAACAATAAAACTGAACAATGAACAAAATATTATTTTTAGATTTAGATTTTTAGAAACTCAAAATTTACATTACATCTAAATTAACAAACTACTGGTGAATATCTAACATTAAATAATTATGTTTGAAGGGACAAGTGCATATTTTATCCCCTGCATACAGTGGAACAATAAACAATCAGTAGTTTCAACCTCATAGAAAAAACTAGTCTCAACACCAGATTGTCATCTCAACAAGTCACAGGAAGGATACACTCCATTTACAAATTCAAATGTATTCCTTTGGCTTTGAATTTTAAATATTTGACTTGTAACACATGAACAGTGCTGTCAGCAAACACACACACCGTTGTGTCAAAGCTACAGGAAGGAGAGTGATGCCACAAAAACGTCACGAAGAGGCTGATGCATGAAAAAGTAGCAGAGATACTGCCATCGTACATGTGCTTATGAAGGTGAACTAATATATACAGTAGTTTAGATGTTTGTGGCAACGGGGGTCATGTAAACAGATATAAACACACATGATGCCATTGATCATACACACAGTTACATTTCATCAATAACTTCACAAAATGAATATAAAATGAACAGAATAGTCAACAAAATGGTAATAATGAACAATGTAATCAACAAAGTGAACAAAAACAAAAATCATTTGTAAAATAAAAACACTAAATTATTGATTAAAAACAGCTCGGTATTTTTTCCTCTTGCCGCTAAAAATTAAAACAATAACAAAAGTTCAAATATCTTAAAACTATACCTATCTTAAAGACTGAAAATTAATTATCAAGTGAACAAAGCAATGAATTATCTACAAAACCGCACATGGATTTAGATCCATATAACTCCAAAATCAAGGTATTTTTGAAAAGAACTGATTAAAACATTGCATTTGCTAGTTAATTAATTGAAAATATCCTTAAAAATAAATTGAGGCGGTGAATGAATGAAGTATTTGACATGAAGTGATGAAAAACTGAAATGAACAGAATAGGGCACAGGTGAAATGGGATATAAAGTAGGGTTAGCCCTTATTCAAATTTTAATAAAAGAAAACCATATTATTCTAACAACAAGAGTAAAATAAATAGACTTAATCTTTAGAAATCTGCCTTCATTGAAACAGTCATAAACATAGTGTATTTGAATGAGAAGTTTACCAAATTAAACGTTCTTCTTCACTCTTTTTTTTTTGGATTTGTTTATTTCAGACATAGGTTTTGCGTGTGAAAAAGTGAAACTTCTTTATGCTTCTATTTTAGGCACATCCTCGCAGGAACCTTTGTGTCATTGGTTTAGTTTTACTCTGGTCAACCACAAATGTTTCCCAAAAGATTCAACATTTTAGTCAGGCAGCCACAGACTGCTGTGAGACGTATGACGTGAACAAATAAACAGGAAAGTTAAAGGTGGGATTTCACTCTCTGGTTTGCTTAGTTAATCAAGTAAATAAGTGCAGGTTTTAGTTAAACTTTCTCTAATTGCTCTAAAGATAAAACCTTGGTGAATATATAAATGTATGATTTCTTGATGTCATCCATATGTCCATGGGCATTTGTGTACATTCTGATAGCTCTCAGTAGACTAAAGGCATTTCCATTATACAGGGTGGGCCAAAAGTAGGGTTACATTTAGCAGGTATGCACTTTACATTTTATACTGTCACTGTTCACAAATGTCAGAGCTACTTTTATCTCATTTTCTTCAGTCACAGAAGTCTTAGGACGACCAGATTCTGGTAAATTAACCACTGAACCTGTGCTATCAAACTTATTTCTTATGTGATAAATTGAAGGTGAAGGTGGGGGAGTTTGAAAGGCTCCTTGCCATGCTGTGCGCCCCCGCTCGGCACTTTAACACTTCCAATACTGCTTTGGTATCCGCTTTCTTAGCTCTAGATTTAAATTGTTTGCCGTCGCTCACAAGATGTGTAAAAAATAAAAAGCAACCATAAAAATCAAAACTAAAATTGAAGGAAATAGGCCAATAACAATTCCAAGACATGGAGAAGGGATAGGGGTTACTGGTTTGTAATTATGATTTGGATAAATTACATCTACAATGTGAAACAAAAAACTGTAAGCCTACTTTTGACCCACCCTGTATATTATACCATTTCTCATCAATGTGTTATGGAACATGGGTTTATTTATTTGATATTGTTTATTTCTTATTTTTCTGTACAGGGACAAATAACATATCTATCTATCTATCTATCTATCTATCTATCTATCTATCTATCTATCTATCTATGTGTCTGTCTGTCTGTCTATCCACATTATTACACATCAGTTCAGGTCATAAATTTAAAGCATGATTATAGATCTGAGCAGCTGTGTGAAAACCTGTCAGATTGGAGGTTGCGGGTAAAACAGGCCAGCAGCGTTACGATGCAGTCACTGGCTCATTTGAACAGAATATAACTTAAAAATCTAGAGAACAATATCCTCACATGATTGAAAGAAACAAAAAGTTTTTAGGTTTCACCTAAACATACATAACCTACATGGATCAGGATATGACCTCACTGTCATGAGATGAAATATTTTTTGTACATTAAGAAAGGCTAGAAAGTAAAGAGAGATTGAAATTGTACATGTGATTTGCAAAAAAAAACACCATGGCAAGTTTTCAGTAAGTCAGTTGAGATAAACAATGACACTAAAGACCTAAGTCATCAAAAGAAGAATAAAGCAGAAGTTCTCAGAACATGTTAAACCAGACTGACAAAGCTAATGCGATTTTTTTCTTCTTTTTTCTAAGGTGGAACTTACCTGACACATCAACAAATGTGTCCAGTTATTTTAGATACTCGGACATGCCATGAACATATTTCCAATCTTAAAAACTTGGCTGACTAAAAGAGGGACTGTTGTTAAATAAAGTTACACATTACGGTACATGGATTCAATTTACATCATCCCCATGCTCATTTTACCCCAACTTTTGGGTCAGTATGCCAAAGAACCACTTTTTATGACAGGTCATTATGCAGATATTGTGATGAGGAGGAAAATAAGTTTTAAATTGGCTACACACCAACCTGATGTACACAAGTCAAATGTTTTGGACACATCTTCTTCAGTGATTTTTCTTTATTTTCCACTGGACTTACATAAAAATGATATCAGTGCACATTTAAATGCCAACATACAGCAATCCCACGCTAACTCTTCAGAGATGCCATTTCTAGTTCCATATGTGCTGTTTCACAAATATTTTTGTGTACATCTGGACAACAAGATGGTCCGGTCCCAGAACACAGATGCACTCTATCGAAAGAGTCAGAGTGGCCTATTTTCAATGCGGAGGCTCAGGTCCTTTGACATCTGCCCTAAAATTCTGCATGTTTTATGCTGCAGTCAACTAGGGAGGAAACATCAGAAAAACTGGTTAAAAAAGCTGGATCAGAGGTTGGCAGGAGGCGGGACTCACTGGGGGCTGTGGTGGACAGATGCACACAGGAGAAATTGGAAGACATCACAAACAACCCAGACCAGCCTCTTCACCTCGTCCTGTCCCAACAGAGGAGCAGCTGCAGTGGACGACTAACAGCACTAAAGCGCTAGGAGGTCCTTCAGCCCCACTGCCATCAGACATGATGGCAGAATGAAGACTGAGAATACGGAAGACACTTACGGTAACGATGTAATCTTTCATGCCTTCTGAATGAGCTGGTCATATGAAAGGAATAAATAAAGTTTATTCTTTTCTATTGTATTCACAGTTTGGATGTCATTAGTATTAATGTTAACAAAAAATAGAGAAAAATTGTATGTCTAAACTTTTGATTTGTGTTGTATATACTATATCCATCCATCCATCCATCCATCTTCTACCCCTTAATCCTTGTGAGGGTTGGGGGGGGGGTGCTACCCACTGTACCACCGTGTCACCCTGTATATACAATAATTCCTTAAAAAAGAAAATAATTTAAACTTATCAGCCATTAATTAATTTATTTGCATACTGTGTGTATTGGTAGTGTAGTGGCTCTTTATTACAGTTAAGGGATATTATCATGGTTATTATGACTTAATTAGGAGTGATTTGTTCCACATTCTAAAGTGCTACCAAAATTATATATACATGTGTAAAATCAGTAATATACATTCCAGTAACAATTGCTACATGAAAAAATTGAATTAAATCTACCCCATAATACTGCTTTATGCTCTTGTTTCATGTTTGATTTTGTCTGGCTTTGGATATGAACACCTTTAGCTTTGAATGGGATCTCACCTATTTTGGGTTTGTTCAAACATTTTTTTCAAATTTCCTGTTTCTCCATTTTCTATCCATAGACCATATAACTGACTGGTTTGATAGCGTGGGAATTTGAAACAAAGGAGAAAAAAAAGAAAAAAGAACACAGCTCTATATTTGAAGAAAAAAATCAGTTAAACATACAGCACTGAAGAAGAAGAAAGGTTTTGATATTTTGGTTCAAATTCCCGACCAGCTGGGCATCTCTTATCACCCCCACTGAGCAAGACCCTTTACCCTTAATGTTCCCTGAGCTCACTGCTCATCAGGGATGGATAAAATGCACATTAAAAAATTAGTGTATATGTACACAGGACAATGAAAATAACCTATTAACACTTACTTTTCAAGTAAAATTTCCTTGCGTAACTCATGTTTAATTAGTGACACTGATTAGCTGATAATAACTTTTTATGAGTAATATGTTGTGTCATCAATTGGCATATGATGGGTAGACTTTACTTAACTTTTTTATTGCCGTACCTGTTAAATTTAGTTAAACTTTACACAAAACGTGGGATAAATTCTAATCAAACAAAACGAATGCAAATTGTCACCTCATGTTTACTGAGTAGATTCTATAGGTTTGTTTTGTCAGGGCACATTCTGATTTTTAACATCGATGCTATTTACGTACTTCAAACCACTCCTTGAAACAGTAGACAGTATTTAAGCATTTCGCCTCTGTATCACTGTGAAAGTCATAATGTTTTCACTAATGGGTCTGGAAGTTGACAAAGCAGTGGGGTAAAGGGAAAAAAAAGGGAAAAAAAAGGAAAAAAAAAAAAGACAAAGCAGTGGGGTTTACACTTTTGTAAGAGACTTCACAGATCCCCATGCATTGGTATGTAGTGAAGTAGACATCCTACTGTCATATGTATGCTCACAGCTCCCCCTACTGTTGGAAAAAAAACACAATTAATAACATCCAAAAAAATAAAAAAAAATAAAAAAAAACAAGCAGTGCTGACTTTTTTTTTTTTTCTTTTTTTTGCTGTGTTGGCACTGCTGACCAAAATTGAAACAAACATGAGCAACATAGATGGACTCTACTGCATTGTTAAGTGAGCCCGACACACCAATCATAACAGCATTAATTGATAGTTTTTGTGTGTGAATCTATAGACACGACGTCTTTGGATGAACAGCTGAGTTGCATTTTATTAGGGTGGATTAAACTGGCTTGCTGTGGTTTTAAACAGAGTCAAGACTTACGGAAAGAGAACTGACATTTCGTCCACCCACATGGTCGCCTTCCGGCCTTGATTATTTAGTCTGTTGACACTCCTGAATGCAAATACAGTTCATATTCTTCAGCGTAAGTCTAATTAAAACCTTCCCGTTAAAATATACAGGAAAAATGTTCTTAAAATGGCCACGGAGAGATTTATATAAATAGTTTGCCAGCCTTTAAAACACATTATTGTATATTTCACCGTCACACCAGTAGCCAAGAATTGGAACTCACTCTAAATAGAAGTACTCCTAAAAATACAACTACAAAAGTACTTGAGTAAGTATTTAATTAAAAGTGAGGTGTACGTCTGATCCGTAATTACTTTTTTTGTAATCCATTAAGCTATATTTTGCTTATTCTTTTATTTTCAAAGTTGATTATTTTTGTTATCTTTCTTTATTTTTTTATATTTTGTTAATTTTATTGCAATATTTTTAATTTTGTTGATATTTTACTCAGTGTTTCACAAATTTTGTTAATATTTCATTCATTATTTTGCCTTTTTTGTTGATATTTTGTCACTTATTGTTCCCTGTTGTTCATTGCGTTAATATTGTATTGATTATTTTGCTTATTTTCTTCATTTTGAATTATTTTGTATATCATTTTTTTCTCATTTTTGTTTTCTTTGTTGACCATAAGGTTGGAATCAAACTTTTTTTTCATGAAATGATTTTGACACTCTTGATAGATAAAGTGTGTATATTCTCAAAATTTTACTGACAAATCTCTTCCAAAGGTGATTACTGACGTGGATAAACAGGAATTAAAAGAGGAATGTGTCTGAAAGCAAATTACTCCAACTTCACAGGCATCAGTGCATTTAGAATTTACTTAAAAGCAAACAAGAAAAAAGAGGATCAAGCCCCCTTTAAGCAGAGGAAGGCAGAAAAATGACGTCAGAGGTTAAAAGTGAAAATGAGTGGGAAACACAGACATATCGATGCCTGGACGCCACAGACGACACATCCTTTGACACAGAGCAGGTATGAGAACCTAGACCTACTTTATCATCTACAGCCAACTTTTAACTTTTACATAAGGAACATTGGTCGCATGAAACTGAAACCGTGGTAGTTGGTCCTGTGTTTAAAATTTAGGCATGGGCCAGCCAACCAGAATATATGTACGGTTTTATCAGGAATTATATAGGAATTTCCACACAATATAAATGGAAATAAAAGTGAATTGTAAATAACTTTCCATATTATGCACCTTCTTCTTCTTCTTCTCCTTTCGGCTGCTCACAGGAGTATTTCCTGAGTAATTTTAGATTGTTTTAAAGGTTTTACAGATAATTGATTTCTTATTTTTCTACTGCCTACATTTCCGCTAATGACTCATTGTGATACTGGAATTTTTTAGTCAGTAATATGCAACCTCATTGAAGTCAATTTTAAAGATTCAATAAAAGCACAGTATCTCTAAATATCACCTACGTTTCTACATTTCTGAAGCTTTTGATAATCCGCCCTCTTTTTGTTTGTCAGAGAAATCAGTTGACCCACATGGCTGTGGCGTGTAACAAGTTCTTCTCTGTTGTTCTAGTTCTACTTTGCAGTAAGTTCCCCCCCCTACACACAAACACAGCGACATGAATGTGGGCTCACACAGGAAATGAAACCTCAGATATACCGTATTTTGAAAGATGGAGGTGTTGCTGCCTGACATTAGCAACACAAAAACTGACGTTCTTGTCTTTCTTTTCTCTCTCTCTGATTTTTTAAGACTTGGCGATGGCACTCACAGGTATGTTCCACAAATCACACAGAACTTGCTATGAAAATGACGATGAGGTTTATGTGTTATTTCATTTTTCCAGACAGCCCTGTGTCGTGCTACAGGATTGAACCTGGGACAATCGCAGGCATCATATGTGCAGATGTGGTCCTGACTATGATTATTGTTGTTGTAACCTACCAATGCGCCAGCTTTCGACGGGAGAAGATTGAAAGTGGTAAGGCACTGGGGTTTTTGTCGAGATTGCACGAGATCAAGAATGAATGTTTTTTGACTTGCCATTCCTTTTTTGTTTCCAGATTTTTATATTCACTTATGCTCCTAATGTTGACATTTTTGTTAACCTTTGCTAAGGAACTTAAAATATATTTTTGCCAGAGTTTGTTTATTTATTGATTTATCTGTTTGTTTCTTTCACAACAAAACTCCACCAAATTGTAGTGGAAAGTCTGCTGATTCAGTAATGTGCCCCATGGATTTGATGTTTCTTCAACATTTATGGCGTTACATCCCTAAGAAAACCATCATATATATACATGAAAATATAATTTTTCATGAATAACTATTGAACTAATAATGATATGTTTGTATGTGATTCCAAATGACATTGGTAGGTTTTCACTATGACAATAAACTGAGCTGCCTTCGCTCTCTGAGTGCTTTCTACAGTAGTTTAATATTTCATTGCCCTTTCATCTCTAACTGTTATGTTTGTATTGCGTCATAATTCACATCATCAACTCATTACACTCTTCCTATGTTATAATATTGTCTTTGACAACACATTGAAATAATACTTTTACTTGCAAACATTAAAATGTCTTTTCCTGTCTCCACAGCAGACAAAGTCTACATGAATGTCCGGGCAAACTGCAAAACCTAGTCTAAAGATGTCACAGTATATTGAAACTATTTCTTTGTGGACGTTTTTTTACTGTGTTGTACAAACTGCTCAAATATTGTTTCACAATTAACTGTTTTTCAGGAAATCCCAGTGAAATGTCTTGTACATGTATTTAGTCTGTCTAGTTCTGTACCTTTGGTTACACTGATACAAATTGTATTGAAAATCATATTAAAATGTAATGTCATTTTTAACATTAAAACACAACTAAAACCAAACACAAAACAGTTCCATCTTTGTAATCTTTTATGTTAGATAAACTGATTATGGAGTCAACAGTCAGTGGTATTATTTTAAAAAGGAGGCACATGAGGGAGGACACCAACATACGTATGAGTACTGTGATGGCAGATGTACACCAACAGTCCTGTCTGAGATCACAATACAACATATACAACTTCACTGGTTTTGTAGCTTATTTCTGAGTTGTTTTTGGTCAGACAGCGACTTCTGCTGGATTTCTCCATTACGTATGTTATTATGAGTTTCAGTTTAACTGTGCTGCCTGCATGCACAGGCAGCAGGAGATGAGGTTCATGCATCAGGTCTGCACCAGGCTTGTGCTTGTATTTGTGAGTGCGCCCAGCTCTTCCACCCACACCAGGGCTGTGGAAGTGTGCCACGCTTCAGCCCAGATTGGAGGACTCACACTATTCAAATGATCCATGGTTTAGGTGTGAAATGTGCTTGGGCACAGCGCAGATTTTCTGGTGTGAAAGCATCAGTTGCCGAGATGGAAGAATCTATGCAAACAGCAACTGTTGGCCAAGTTCTCCACCAGTGAGAGCTGTATGGGAGAGTGGGAAAGACAAAAAGCCCTTACATCTTCATTAGGTTCACTAGGAGGCATGTGAGGGACTCCAAAGTCAACTAGATGAAGGTTCTTGGGTCCCATGACACCAAAATTGGGCCACCGGACTAGACACTGTTTGAACACTGCACAACATTATGTGAATGTGCTGTTAGGATGCATTTCTGCAGCGGGCTCTCGAAGACTAAAGGTAGAGGGTATAATGAACTGAGCCAAGTTTAGGGACGTATTAGAGGATAGCCTGCTTCAGTTTGCAAGAGAAGTGGAACTTGGCACAGGAGTTGCTTTCCAGAAACACAATGACAGTGGCCGAGTGAGAGCCCAGATCCTAATCCAAGAGAATTTGTCTGGCATTGAAAACACCTGTTCGCTCTTGACCGCCATCCAGCGTAACAGAGTTAGAACAGTTTTACATAGAATTGTCCAAAAGGCTGACTGAGACCCACCCACAAATTTAAAATGATGCAATTGTGGTCAAAGGGGTGTCTACAAAGTGCTGATTAAAAGAGAGTGAATGCTTATACAATCGCTTATTAGTGGGATTTTGGTCAAACAATCCCACAGTTTTTGTCATATTCACACCATTCAAACACAATAACTTCAAGCTCTTTCAGGACATTCCTGCTGCTACTTTTCATAAACCTATCTTTTGTAGTTTTTAAATAATTTAGGTTTTTTCACAATTTTTTTCCATAAGTAATGAATGGAGAACTCAAACGAAATGTTCATGACTGGAGTCCCATGCCTGTGGTTACCATAGCAACAACGGCGCAGCGCGCCATGGTGTTTCCTCTCATGCTCCTTCTATCGTTGGATGGCCCTTTGATCGTTTGATTACCGGTACTACTCCACTAAATCGTATAGTTCATCATACACTTCATAATACTTCAAATCTCTATAAATTTAATGCTTGAACTTTTTCAGCAAGTTCAACTGTTTTGAAAAGCAATCCCAAGCAATCTCTTCAGATATTGTACATTTTGTAGTTTTAGAGTTGCTTTTTGAAAATTCAAAAAAAGCCAAATTATATTAACAATAATTCAATTCATAAGAAAGAGAATACTTTGTATAGGCTGTGCATAGTATCTAAAGTACTGACTCTTTGAAAACCACACATGCATTAATAGCACATGACCTTTTTCTTTTCTGTCTAATTTACACCGTAAAAGGTGTATACACAGTAGCCATCCTGTTAAAACCTGAAAGTGTGCTTTCATTTCACATTCACACTTCAGCATCATTGCCGATAAAAGTGTGGTTTAACAGTGGCTCAGAGAAAACAGCACTGTGGCCAAACGCCTTCACTAAACCACAGGTCAGGAGGAAATGCTCTTTGTTGATACCATCGAATGTAGACTATTTCGGCAGAAACTGCAGGTGTAGTGAATCTTTGTAGAGCAAATTATCTCTTCACCGAGTGGACTGTTTCATCTTTAAAAAAGACAAAAGAAGATGTGGATCTCTCATCGTTTACATGCTGCTAATACCTCTCATGTGAATGTGACCTTACGGTGAAGAAACAGAAACACTGCCTTCCTCTTCTTGTAGTTTACTCCACCTAAAACTGTCACATGATAAGAAATCGGTGAAGCCACTCGCAGTATCACTGGTGGACACTTCTGCATCTTCAAGACGTCCTTTCTTCAGATTCCAGTATCTTGTTTATGCATTTAACAGAGAACAGAAAGGTGTCTTGGTCGCATTTCCTCTTCTATGAGCCGGCACAAAAAAGATGTCTGATGCACTCTGTATTGCGGGTTCATTATTTGGTGAGTGGTGTGCTACTACACTCAGGGTGTTTTCTTCATTACTAAGTATAGCTATACTATTGTTGTCAGTAATATCTGAAGTTGTATTGACCTTGTCTTTCAGGTTCCACAGAAGGACAAGGTAGGTAACTTTCTTATTTTGTGCTGGTGATGAGTGCTGGTTTTATATTAAAGCTTTCTGTGCAATACTTCTTTTCCAGAATGTGGTTCCTGTTACACAATAAATATGTGGTCCGTTATAGCCATAATTGCCTGTGACATCATGTTAATCATCTTCATCACTATCGCAGTGTTCTGCTTTGCCAATATGCATAAGAGAAGGAGAGAAATGGGCTTTCATGATGGTGAGTGTCATACGTTTTATTTTGTTTACCATGTGGGGAAGGCAATAAGTAACACAGTCCTTCAATTTCAAACAGGTAAACGAAATATTCCATCAACCTTATCTAAGAAAACGGCAGCAGAGGTCACTGAGTCACCATACCAGGTAAAGCAGAGCAATGTTATTATTTCAAACTCAGAGTTAGTTTAGGGTCAATGTGTGTTTCAATTTGATTTTTTTAGGAGTTACATGGAGTCCAGTCAGACGTGTACAGCGAGCTTCGACACTTTCGGAAGTAAAAGAGTGGAGCTGAGAAAAGCTTAAATAATGTCTGCCCAATCCATAATAATATGATGCACAATGATAACTTGTTTTGTCATATTTTTGTACACTCCTGCAGCATTAGCGCTAATAACATTATACACAGCACTGTATGTACACTGATCCCCATAAAGTTGGTATAATTTTTTTACCTCTTCTCGTGAAATGATTGTGACAATGTGATTTATTCTTGATAAAGTACATATCTTATCAAAACTTTATTGATCGATCTCTTCCAGAGGTGATTACTGGTGTGTATAAATAAGACTAAAAACAGGACTGTGTCCGAAAACAAACTATTCCAGCTTTATGGGCAACTTTATGTATGTGTATGTTCTATATTTGCATTTTAACTGTGTACTGTGGTGTTCTCATTCTGGTTTTTATGAATAACATGTACATATTTAATGTATTTAAATTTGACTGGAGAAGCATTAAAGTATATTTCAGAAACCATGTAAGGATGACTTCCATATTTCACATTAATCACATTTACAAACACATACAAATCACAAGGTCTGACAAAGTGGTTTCATTCTTTTATTTTTTTATTTATCAGTAACTGTAACATTAAAGTATCAAAACCTCTTCTTTCCGTGTATTTGTTAACATAATCACACAACCAAAAATAAGTCTAAAAATCTAAATCAGGATGAAAAAGTCCCTGGAGCCTCTATATGTGGATCCTGGCAGTCTGCTTCCTGTGAGTCAACAGATGGTAGGCTGTGACTCATTCTGAAAAAGAAATAAAATCCGAGGGTAAAAAATAGAGAACACAATTGCTACTCAAATGTCGCATTAAAAAAATATTAGGAATAAAGACAGATGCTATGTATATTGTGTAGTTCTATGAAGTGTACAGCATTAAAACATGTTAGGTGGGTGTAAATATAAGAAGCTAAAAATTGTCAGATTAATGTGCCGAGGAAACTCACTGTTACATGATCATCACGAGGATCTGCTCTGGGATGGCAGAGATGAACTGGATGTTTACTTTGGCTGCACTTTAGCCCCTGGTGTAAACAAAACAAAACATAAACATTAAAATTGTACAGAAAAAATTAAAATGTAATAAAGTATTTTCTCATAGTACTGTACTATTTTACCTGTAGCTTCTGAACTGATAACTTCTCTGGTTTCTGTGGAAACAATACAAGCAACTCTTCAACCACGGGCTACATAAATTGTAGAAAAGAATTCTTTAGTTTTATGTGATCTGCTTTTACCATCATTTCCGACGACAGCCTGTCTGCTATTGCTGAACTCCAGACTGTCGCAGACCTGCAGTCGTCTGCTTCGGCCTGGAATTAGCAGAGTACTCAACCCATCAGCTCTTTTTCTTCTTGGGATGCCTTGGAGATTGGCATTTTGACGAGCACTGTCTGTCACTTGGACTCTACTTAAGTCACTTCCAGATTCCACAGTGACTCTCTCATTACTGTTTGGATCAGTGGGGTCTCCGCTGGCTTGTTGGGGACCACTGTGCTCTGCACTGTCGAGGTCCTGACGCAGACTGATGCTCATGTCATTTACAGCAGCTTTTACCCTGTCGTTTGCTTTATTTTCCCCTGCAGGAATAGATGTTGTGACCTCATAGCTGTCAGCCTCCAGAACATCTGGAAAGAGAGAATATGTATGTCAAACATGTTGTCTACATTGCTACAGATCTCCTCAAAGGTATACATTTTGTCTGAATAATGAGGGGACAAAATAATCAAGAAAATGAATACATGTGATTAAAATAACAAGGAAAAATAATAAAAATGAATAAAATACTTAAGAAAATTATTTCAACTGAACAAAATAAGAAAATGAATAAAATGAATAAGACAATCAAGAAATTAGTAAAAATGAACAAAATAATCAAGAAAATGAATAAAATTTTAAAAATAACAAGGAAAATTAATTAAAAATGGAACAAAACACTTAAGAAAATTAATAAAATGAACAAAATAATTAAGAAAATGAGTAAAATGAATAAAATAATTAAAAATATGTGTAGAAGTTAAAAAAGTTAAGATTTGTGAAAGTCAAGAAACTAAAATCAACAAAAATGAAAAAAATAATCAAGAAACTGAACAAACTCGACTAAGGCTCTTTCAACTGAATCGAACTTAAAATGAACAAACTGCACAAGAAAATGTGCAAAAATGAACTAAATAACCTGACAGGTGAGAAAAAACAAAAAAAATAGCCAAGAAAATGAGTAAAATTTAATAAAATAAACAAGAAGCTGAATGAAAATGAACAAAAATGATTCAAACATTTTTTTAAAACAAAATTAGCATAAATAAGCAATAAAATAATAATAAATGAAGAAAATAAGGAATAATATGTACAAAATAAGAAAATGAACTTATGGGGGGGCAAATGCTCATCATACTGATATTGATCCAACATTTACCCCCAGGTCCCCTCTATAATCTACACCTATGGATATCGTAATCTAGTTAAAACAAATTCAACATGTTGTTGGCATAAGGAAATAAACAATGGTGAAGATCATTCTGGAGGCTGTATGTCTCTCCATTCTAATATTAAGTCTTGTGTGTCCCAGGCTAAGCAAAATAATGCAAGATGAACTGATGATAGTACAATTTTGAATCACAGACCTGTGTTATTTGCTGGTATCGTCATTTCAGTCACTGTTCCAAGTGTATCTATGGCAATAACAATGGGCAGGTTATGTAACAGTCACACTGTAAACAGAAATACCTAATATAAGAACAACAGCACTATTATTCGTCTTATTCTTTCAAAATGTACAAGTGAATTAAACAAACTCACCATTCAGGAAGCCCGGGTTATTTTCTATTTGACATCGAAAGAAGTAATTGTGTTAATGCCGGAAATGTGCTTCATAAAAGGCAGAATAACCAGTGAGCCGAGCTCAAAGCAGCTTTTATTTTTTTCTGACTTACCTCTGACTGGAGCCGTTACTGCCAGACTTGCAGCAGAAATGAGCAGAAAACACACAACGCTGAAAAGAATCAAGGTTTTAGAATAAATGCATATGTACAGTATATCAAGTGAGACAATGCATAAAATATAGGCAACTGTAAAAATTGATTACTGCCTGAAAACATGCCAACACTTACAGCTTCATTCTTGTCTCTGGTCCAAAGGAATGTGGTGCAGCAGCACTTTTACATAGATGATTACTGCCACACTCTGCTTCTGCACTTTTATAGCCTTTATGTCTTGCCCCAGTTAATTATAGATTGTGATAACATATATCAGATGGAGCTGTAGTCAAAGCCTGGTTGTGTTTTGTGTGTGTAACAGTGCATGACAGAGGAAGCTACGGATTCTGCTCAGTTTACAAAGGTCTATTCATCATATCAGTCCAGTTTCAGTTTCTACTACAGGTTAATTACAAGTGGTTGGGATGTGAAAATGATGCCACAGACTGTGAATTGTTTCAGTTGGCTTTTCTCACTATTGTCCATTTATACTGCAAGGGCCTGCAGGCATTTTGTCTAAAAGGCCTTTTAAAATGGACAAAGACCTATAGAAATACCAAAAAAAAAAAACAGCACTGCAATGCACACAGTCTTTAACTCAGTTAGTTATTGTTCAGTTCAATTCAGTTGTTTATAGTATTTAGTATTTTTAGTATGTTTATAGAAGTCAGGATTTATATAGCTCCCATCATAATCCAAGATTATCTCTAGGCACTTCATACATCAGACATATGATTAGAAGACATATGACTGAAACAATCTCATGCATTTGAAAAATAAGAGAAGATATTAGTGTAATAAATGTTACATGTTAGGATCAAGCATTGCAGATTGAAATTTAAATGCTGTGAGTCTTCTAAACCTGCATATCCTTTGGCACATTCACACCAAAATAAGAAAGAAAGAAAATGAAAGAAAAAAAGACATTTGGCATTCTCTTGGGCCCCAAACCCAAAAACCCACAATATAGCATTATTGTGTATTTAATTATTTAAATGTAAAAGCTAAGATGTATAAGAGTGAATACTGAAATGATTATGTTCATTTTGATTTATGTTGTGGACACCAGCATATTGAACAAACATGACAACAATATTGAATAATGAATTACATTTGATAAAAATGAGTAGAATAAGCCAGAAAATGAGCAAAATATCCACAAAATGAACAGAAATGAATAGAGTAATCCAAAAGAGCAACATATTCACGAAATTAACAAAAATAAGCTATCAACTTTTTTCAACATATTGACACAATGAACAAAACCTGTCATGCAAACAATCACATTATCAATTGATAGTAATCAAAATTATTAGTGTTTCATCGGGAAAACGAACTAATTTAAGTAAAAAAAAATACAAAATATTTAAGTCAGTATTAAAATATGAACAATATAACAAACAAAAGCAACGAGAATGAACGAAGTAATCAAGAAACTGAAAAAAATGGACGAAGCAGAAAGAAAATAGCCGGAAATTAAGAAAACTGACTGTAAAATTAACGGGGGGAAAAAACTAAATAAAAAAAGAACACGAGTAAAGTAAACAACAAAATTAACAAAACAATGGGGTTCACTACAATGGCACTAACTATGCAAAAAAATGACAGTCTTTTATTCATTGTTGCTTATTTTTTTAATGTTTTGTT
>JAQQAE010000750.1:0-29933 GCA_029823295.1 Pseudamia nigra
TGAACAAATGTAAAGCACACAAACTCCAACTAAATACATAAATGTAAACTGAACATTATAGGTTTTTAACATGATTAACAATACTTATCCATGTTGTGATGATGATTTTATTTTTAATGTATTTTATTCCTCCTTGAAATAGTTTTTATGTTGGCACATTGTTAGTTATATTGTAAATGAAATTCAGTGTATATTACACATCAATATAAAAGTTAATCTTAATTCAGTTAATTCACATATAGCATCTATGATGATGCAAGATTATTTCGATGTGCTTCACAAATTCAAGCAATAATTATAATGACAATAATGACCGTGATGATGAAGTTGCAAAGTATTTGTGGGTATTGAGCCATTATTTTCACTATATCCCATACAATATATAAAAAAATATCCATCAGCCAATAACACCATCAACTTCTGCTGATTATGAGTTTGTAAACCATCTTATTAGTGTGAATCATTTGATCTGTCAACATCATGAAAAGGCACTATACTTACCTAAGAGTAGTTCATATCCAAACGATTCATAACAGCAGTAAATGTGTATCACTTCCATAATAGGTTCAATGAACAGTTTGAAATGGTACAACAGTGATTGCTGAACTGCCAGAAGTTAAAATAAGGTAAGGTTACCCAAATTTAAAAAAATAATGTACATTTCAGGATTATACAAAAAAGCCTTTTTCAGGGAACAAGAAATGGATTTATAACTTAAAGCTGTTCTGCACCAGTGGAGGTTGATCAAGCCTTGAAAGCTGATACTACCAATTTTTAGGGGTGTCCCAAGATTTCTTGATAAATTACAACCCTCTCTCTCTGCTTGAAAGCAGTGTTGGAACACACTGTGGTACCATACCCTCATGAGCATTATTTGAACAGTATCATACTGCAGAGCACTATTGTGTTGTTATAAAATTGTGAAAAAAGGCAGTTAACAATGTAAAAGAGACATACCATCATAACACTTAAAAGTGTACAGTAGGTCTTTTCTACAGAGAAATTGCGACAAACGTCAAGGTATCGGTGAATGCAGTTTCCTTCACCATCAAAAGGCACTCAGAAACTGGGGGAAAATCTGACACAAAGAGGTCTGACAGACCCAAAACCACAGCAGACTCAGAAGACAAGTTTCTGAGAGTCAACATCTTGCGTGATAGGCATCTCACAGGATGACAGCTTAAAGCACAGTTTAATAGTGATGGTAGTAAGCAAGTCTCAGTTTCAACTGTGAAGAGAAGACTTCGAGCTGCAGGTTTGACAGGTCTAGGTGAAGTAAGAGAGCCATTGCTAAGATGTCAGAATGAGAAAAAGAGGCTTGCTTGGGCCAAGAAACACTGCCAATGGACTACTGAAGACTGGAAGCAGGTGTTATGGACTGACAAATCAAACTTTGAAATCTTGGATTCATCACACAGGATTTTTGTACCCCATAGAGTAGGCAAATGGATGGTTCTCCAGCGTGTGACATCAACTGTCAAACATGCAAGTCTGGACTGTTTTGCTGAATACAGGGTATGTGACTTGTGCAGCGTGAGAGGCACCCTGAAACTAATAGGCTACCACAGCATTCTGCAGCATCATGCAGTACCCTCTGGTATGCACCCAGTTGGCCAGGGGTTCATCCTACAGCAAGATAATGACCCAAAACATAAGTCCAATTTGTGCCAAAACTACCTTTGTAAAAACAACAAGATGGTAAGCTTGAAAACAGGGAGTGTCCAGCACAGTGTCAAGACTTAAACCCCATCGAGCTTGTTTGGGATGAACTGGACAGAAGAGTGAAAGCAAAGCAACCTGTAAGTGCTCCACACTTATGGAACTTCTGCAACAGAGTTGGAAAGAACTTTCTGAGGATCATTTGATTTCCATTGCAGAAAGAATGCCACAAGTGTGTTCGGCTGTCATATCTGAAAGGTAGAAAAAGGTAGCTACTGTGATGAGTCCAAAAATGTAGAATACATTTTGATTTAAAAAAATGATTCCATGGTTTCTTTTTTAACTTCAGTTGTTTATTTCTTCTAAGCTTTCATTTCAGAATACAATGAGACATTAAATTACATAAAAAGCAATAAAAAACTGTTCTAAAACTTTTGACTGGTCGCGGATGTCTTATGTTATTATGGGTCTCTATGTGCCATGCCTGAGCAAAAAGCTGCAGTTAAAGACAAAATTATAATAATTTTGACCTCAACTGTACACAGACTCTCTCTTGTATTCACTTAAAGAGATATTAAAGCTACATAAGCTCCCCATTATACTGATCACCATAGGCAACAAATGCAACAATCAACAGGTGATGTGACTTCAAAACTGCACTGTTGATGGGTTTATTTTCAGGATGAAGATTAAATGAATAAATAAACCAAAATACACAGATACACAGAATGAATTCACTAGAAACAACTTGATTTGTAAAGACCCTCACATATAAGGAAGTAAATTATGCTTTTGAAATTTTGACTCACAGAATCTGGGAGCACCAGATGCAAAGCCACAGCATGTCCACTGCACCAAGGTGATGAGGAA
Source organism: Pseudamia nigra (assembly GCA_029823295.1). Taxonomy (NCBI): domain Eukaryota; kingdom Metazoa; phylum Chordata; class Actinopteri; order Kurtiformes; family Apogonidae; genus Pseudamia; species Pseudamia nigra. The sequence goes on from JAQQAE010000750.1 coordinate 2,530, forward strand.
AGCTTGTGAAAATATAAAAATCTAATGGCTTCTAATGACACACTGAGAAAGTTGTAGGTGTTGTTAAACTTTACCAGCAAAGTTACAATCAGCTGAGCCAATCCTGGTCCTTGTGAGGAGTCTACACTTCAGAATTACCTGTCTTCTACTAAGAAAGCCATAAGATTGACAAAAATGCACATTTACACAGCTTTGTGTCTAATGCGGTGAGCTGTGATCCTTCACACTGATGTCTCATTTATGAGATTTCTGTCCAGGCTTTATAAATTATTTTATTAGATAATGTCTATCCAACATGAAATATCTACATCAATATAAAATAATCTTAAATAATATGAGAAATGCTATTTTAAATGGCAAACTTTGTCCACTGCATGCCTGTTCATGCCAATTTTCTTGTGCTCATTTTATCCCCTCGTGTACATGGCCAATTTAACTTGCTCCTCTTTGCTCCATTTCTCAGATGTAGATCAAACTCACACAACAAACTCTAATCTCCCATTTATTTACAAGGGACACCCCCCAACCCAAGCATTTGCACACACACATCCACACATGAGCACGCCCCCACACACACTCACATAAACGAAGACTTAATGACAGTGAGTAAAATAATCACCCGCCTCGCCTTTAGCACTGTGGGCTTGAAGTTGACCCCCTGCCCTCCAACACATACACGTCTACACGTACACACAAGCAGCGGGGCCCTCTCCTCAGGCCCATACGACCAGCCCTCAATGAATACAAAGGATTGTGGGGATTAGCCAGACATTTGGTCGGGCATTGTTCTGGCCTACTAAATGAGGTTTGGCCGGTGGCAGCCGGCATGGGGGCCAGGTCGTGCGTGTGGCTGAGGCGGAGGCAGTGGCCGCCCCTCTGAGGAAGAGTGATAATTACCTCTTCCTGAGAGAGATGACAGCTTTGGCCTCTGCGTCCCTGAATCTTGGACATTAGCAACTGAATAGAGAGCTTTCATACTGTATATCATTTTAATCTTTCATGTTCAGATCCAGCAGATGGCTTATTACTGGCCTGGGTGAGGAGGCAGCTAGGGAGACAAATGGCCCATGTCTCTTTTAAGGAGGGATGCCGGGGAAATGGCATTCATATAGGGCAAGAGCAGCGGATAATTGTATATCTGGCTGTTTGGGGGAACGGTGCTGCTCACACGCTGCCAGCCTATAAATCATAAAACTATTAATCTTAGACAAATCCCACTCTGAAGGCTTGACGTGGGGCATGAGTTTGGAAAAATGAGATCTACCCAATATGAAGGATTCCTGTATGACATGCATGAAAAGTGTCCTGGCATGCAGCTGAAAAAAAATAATTTGTTTAGATTTGCATTTAACCTTCCTCAACAACAAATAAATGAATATATATCCCACACTCATCTGACTAAAGACTATATATAGTTATTCTATTACTCACCTCATATATATATAGTCCACTTTTGATTTAATGTCATCACATGTTGTTTGGAATTTCCTGCATTCAGATCTGGCAATTGCCTTATTCATATTAGATAATGAATATTAACTGTATAGAGATGGCCCTGTGGGACATTACTTCTGATAAGATTACCAGAAAAAATCAGCAGAATAAATCATCAGAAAATTGGCCAGAGTAAATGCATATGTCCAAAAAGTAATATAAAATTTTTTGGCTGTGTTTCTACTATTTAGAGAGGCATATGTCAAAAAGAGGTGAACATCTGATTTTTATTACATTTCAATGCATTTGCATGTAGAGAACAGGCTGCATTTCTCCTCCTCTCCCTCTATCCATCCCTCCTTCCCGTCCTTTCTCTCTCTTCCCCTCTCCCGCCAACTGTTTCTTGCCAATCGAAAGGGAAACAAAGGTTTCATCTCCCACAATGACAATGATGCATGACCTTGATGGAAAACACTTTTCAGGTGTTGTCATTATAAAGCCATTTTTCCATAGGGCCCATGTGAAAGAAATACAAAGACAGGGGCGAAAGTGTAATACTCTAATATCTCTGAAGCTTTTCATTGGCATCTGTGGAGCCTTGGCTGCTGGATTGTCTCCTTTTCAATTACCTGATCTTTTCAACTCTGTGGGAAATGAAAAATGTGCAGCACAGTTGGAACTCTGGAGAAAAAAGCCTTCACTCTACTCGCTGTTTCCCTCTCCAGTCATTTCTCTCTCTAAAACATGCTAGATTTCACGGAGTGCAAGTGTTTCTGCTAGTGAGTGTAGGTAGCATGTGCCACACTTCTGACTAAAAACAGTTAGAAAACATCCAAATGTCACGTCAATTATTGTTGACACTAACCACAGATCACAGTTACCTCCATTATGTGAACATCCAAAGATTTTGATGAATGGTTTCATTCATTCATTGTGAATTTTACAAAAAAATTACAAAAAATTGACTGGGGCACCTCCAATTTCTGACTTCACTCTTCTGTCCAGCTGCATTGTTAAAGACGCTGTGCAGTTCTATATTTATCAAGACAAGATGTTCTGATGTTTCTCAGTGACATGGAGCTGAGATGGAGGAGGAAGCTAGTTATTAATAAAATGATTTGCCAAATGATTCATGTTCTAGAGACCGTTTGAAGAAGGCCAAAACGCCATCTGCTTTGAGCTCATCTTGATATAGTGATTACATTGGTTACATATAAATGATATCAGAGTTAATATACAGATTTTAAAAAAGTACCAATTCAATATCTTATCACTTTATCAACATATACAGAGAAGTAACAAATATTTAACATTTTTAGTTGTCTTTTTCATCTGCAATTATATATGATCTCCACAAATTCACCACTGATTTAATATTTCACAGGTCTTTGTGAGCTGAGGGATTAGTGCCACAAAGGTTTTTCTTACACAGACACCATATTTTTACAGTTTTACCACAAAACAGCTTTGTAAACATGTGACTAATACATACAGATGAAAATAAAACATATAGACTGTGGTTGTTTTCTGGAACACGCCTTCTCTTTTGTTGTTGTTTGTGTTTAACATGTTCAGCATGTATGAAGCTGTACAAACTATACAGGAAAAGAGCATGGTTTACACCTCGACAAACCAGCACCAAAGCGATCGTATGCTGATTAGGGGCAAGTAAAGCAAGCTGCGTCTTTTGATTTTTAACAGAAAAACAAAACTGCAGAAAGGAGAGCCTCGCTCTCTGTCTCGTCAGTACTCCCTTCAGAAAAAAAAAAGGATTGAGTTTTCAAAGTTACATGCAACCGCAAATGCGTTGTCTTTCAACTGAGGTTGGAGTTCAAAACCTTGCAGCTCCTTCGATCATGGTAAAGTGAATTCACTACACAGGGTGTTCACAGACAGACGTGAGGGTAGAGCAGCGTGGCCTACTCTCCATGGAGCTGCCAGCCTGGGATGAAAAAAATACAGCCTGGTTGTAATAAATATCAACATCTGATAAATATGGTCCAATCGTTATTTTATTTGTGAATTTGGAATAACTATCCCAAAAGTCTTGTTGTATCTAAACAAAAAAAAACCCTTTTGGGCTTAAAAAAAACGCAAAAGAAATTAAAAAAACATCAGGCAATTTGGCTTTTGTTCTTTGTTACCAATGATCCTGCTTTCACATGCAATCTCTCAATTTAATTCAATACCAAATAAGTACCTTTATTTTTACTATGGACTGTCCCTTGTGACTAATTACTACTTGAGTCTGGCACTAAGTGATGTTTCACCCCTAGAAAATAAAGAGGGACATGCTGCTTTCCTACAGTGAATTAATAAATTTAGCCTGCATCCTGTTGGAATCATTTGGCTGACAAATCAGCTAGCATGTGAGTCAGTTATTCAGATCACAGTGTATGGAGGTTACCTCCTACTGTGCTGCTTTTAGAAGATCTGAAGGACAAGAAAGACTGGAACAGGCTGGCTGGTTGGCCTGTTCGCTGGCCGAGCTACAGGCTGGGCTTTCAGCCTCTTGCGTGCAAGTCATTAGAGAGCTGCAGCAGCAGGACCTGTAGGGTGTCTCTGGTCTACAGCAACAAATCTGAAATAGAGCAGGACCGTAGAGGTACAGCAAATGGAAACAGATCAAGACAGGGAAGAAGGGAGAGAGTGAGTTAGACACAGCATGCCTCATTAGCACGATCCCAAAGGTGAGGGGAAGGGGCAGGGTGGACTTCCCACTGGCCTCTCTGTGACTTGTGATGTCATGAAACTGTTCCCATTTGTGACTGGACTGGACAGGGATTGAAGGGGAACAGCTGGAGCAGGGTTTGAGTTGGTGACCCTCTAATCATAAAGCTGGAAGCCTACCACCTGTAGGTCACGGTGAACTATTCAGTTGCACTCAAACTTGGCAAGCATGGTTGTTACCTGTAATGTTTACATTTTAAATTGTCAGTAATACAGATGCGGCAGAAGTTAAACAAGCCTAGAGCGACATCTAGCGGCTGTCAGTGTGACAAACAGCCTATACTCCAAATTCTTTAAAATACAAGTCACTCCAATGTATTTGTCGCTCCTCTAGCCAGACTATGCAAAAAACTGGTACTTGTAATCCGGAAAATACGTACCATCATGTACCACACTGCAGTATGGTACATGATAAAGGTAATACAGTATATTACATGGCCAGGTGCCCACAAAGCTCCTCATCATTGACAGTTACATACCTGTCAACTGTTTACACACATTTAGGACAAAAATTAAAACTCTCTGAAAAGATTTGATATGAATTGTATTGCTTATATTATGTACTTGTTTGCTTCAACTTCTTGTTAGATTGTCTGACTGCAGGAACATGCTATTTTTGTTGTAAATAACAACCTACTGTATATTAAAATAGTCCAGAAAAATTCTTTGTACTGAGAGTTGTAGTCTTCTCTATTGCTCATTGACAATTTAGTCTACATTTCCTAAGTTGATAATTCAGATTTAATGATTCAATAGTGAACAGCAGAGCTAATGCAGCAGGTGGCAACAATGCACTAATTGTGTTACACTAGCATTAGATGAAGAAGAAAAGAGGCTGCCCATACTGCATTGTGAGATGAGGCATATCACACAGTCAACTCAAGCAGCATACTAGGAAATTTGGCCAGATCAGTATACATTTGGTATCTTTGACATCCTGCAGATTTTTACTTTTTCACCTACTACTTACTATTTACTACTTTGGATTAGAACAGATGCCAGCAGCATGCAGTATGCAGTTTCCAGCCTATGACTCTTTTCATTGATTAACACCATTTGATGAACTATCTGGCAGCAGGCGTACATATGAGCAACTGTCACTGTTAAATGGGGTTTTCCTTAATTAGGCCAGAATATGTGTAAAACAGCTGCACCAGCAAAGACAACATCTAGAATATATGTGTACATGTGAAAAAGCCTGCATGTCTAATAGTCTGTGGAGCGTGTGGTGTGTGTGTGTGTGTGTGTGTGTGTCATTAAGTAAGGATTTTGAGAGAGATCATGAGACAGAGGGGGGCACATTATCAAAAGCACTGAGCAGGTGTTCTAATAATTGTCCTCAGATCAGCTGACAACTGTTGCTCTCAAAGCACTGCAGCCTGTGAAATGAATGCTGCGAGTCCTTTTAAGTATTTCAACCGTCATGCTCTCCTCTGTCTGGCAGCTTCTATAGCTGTCAGTTGTCAGGGAAAGAAGACTGTAGAACATTATAACAGCCAAAACACAATGCTCGGTGACCCCTCCCCACAGGTAAAGAGCAATCAGGGCCAAAGCATATGAGCAGCAACATGTTTGAAGGCTGGTGCTCTCCAGCGAGCATAGTCTCCTCTATTATTCACAGCATTGGCCTCTAACTGTAGCCCCACTTTATGGAGTGACAGCACTAATCACAGCTGCAGTAATTGCATCTGATTGAGCCGTGCCAACTGTCCCGTTTGATACGTCCCATGTCTGAGACCTCTCACTCAGCTCCCCGGAGGTCAAGGGGTCGACTGACGCAGACAGACGCACGCAAACCGTCCCCTGAGCATGGCCAGGTGATGGAGGGAAGATGCCAGAGGAGAAAATAGATACAAACATTCATTCAGACAGAGAGGGGGAGTACAAGGGAAGGATGCAGAGACGATGGGTCAACAGGGTCAGAAAAGGTGGTAGTGATTGATTGGATACATCACCAGGTAGCTATTTTAGTCTGTAATCAACTCTCAAATACCACACGCGAAGGCAAGTACATGCACAACCTCAAGTCACAAGAAGACAAGTATTAATGGCACAGTTTAACAGAGCACTTCAAGGCATACTAGTGTCATTTAGAAACGGTAAGTTATTTTTATTTGCAAACAAAAACAAAAAAAGCAAAAATGACAGGAAGCTGATTGATCGGAAGAGAATGGCACAAAGTTTAAAAGGACGCCAGCAAATGACAGTGTCAGGTTTGCCTTTTCTTTTGTGATTCAACTTCATGATTTTGGTTTAGACTTTGTGATTGTTTTTTGATTTAGAGTTTTGGATTTCGGATTGTGTACTTCATCTGAGTGGATTCTGTAAATATTATACAGTGGTGCCCCGGCAAACGAATTTAATCCGTTCCGGCGTCACGTTCATTGGGTGAATCATTCATCAGCCAAAGCGAGTTTTTCTGTAGGAATACATGTAAAACCAATTAATCCATTCTGGACCCACGGAAACTACATATAAAGTATGTATTACACACCTGTACGTGCACATTTATCGATTTACTATAAAGACCCCGGAGGAGGATGAGACAGAGACGCCATTTTTCTTAGGTCCCATGATGAAAAACACAAAATGAAGCAGTATTTTAGGTGAAAAAAGTGGAAAAAATTAGGTGAAACAATAGGTGGAAAAATTCGTGACCCGAATTTCGTAACCCGAAACTTTTTCGTTAGCCGAGACACAATTTTGCCCGGATTTTTTTTGTTACCCGAACTTTTCGTTGGTAGAAGCGTTCGTTATCCGGGGCACCATTGTATATACAACTGTAAATATTCACTATTGTAAATTTAGCAGACCTGGTAGTGGTAGGGGTGTAGAAGCTACAGTATTTTTGTTTTTTGCATGTTTTCTCCTGTTTATGTTTAGGGAGTTCAAGTAAGAGATCTGTATTCTGTTTTCCTTTTTCTTTTTCGTTAGGTAATTTAGTTGTCTGGGAAAAAGGTTGTTTAGTTTGTTGCTCACCCTGATGTTTTGTGTTAATAAATGTATTGATTTTGAGGGCATATTTTGTGAGCACTGGTCCTCCTTGGGAGTCACACACAATGTACGGTATGTTAAGTGCCGTAACCCCTAGGCTGGCCGTAACACAATATTACTATTTCAGCATCCAGGATAATAAAAAATAACTTGTTAGGCTTTAGTCAAATGGTTTTGTGTTGCGTGAATGAGCTCAGCAGTCCTGTTTGATAGAGGGTAAATGAATATAAGCATTAAAGCTTTCACTGCCATCCGATGAAGATTCATATAATGTGTGTGTTTTATGTTTATGAGATGTAAATATAATCAGGACAATATGCTTTGTTTACAGCTCAATGTGCTGAAATCTGGCTTTTGTTGTCTCTGTTTCACACTGCTCCCACTAATGTATTTCTTCTGGAGGCAGGTTGGACACATCTTCCTGTATATCTTTATCAAACCTGAGACATATTAACATAATTGTCAGCCTTAACTGTATCTTGTCTCTTTAACATCATTTTGGTTGTATTTTTAGATCTGCAGCCTGCTTGAGATTCAACACCACTAATTAAATAGACAGAGGCACTCACCATGCCAAATAAACTGATGTATTTTCCGAGGAACTCTGTGAAGACTGTCACATAAGCCTAAACACACACAAACAGAGCAAGGATGTGCACTCAAACGCACACACCTCAAAACAAACGATCCTGCCAGAACGAGACGCAGAATCCATCCTGATTACCACAATTGTCTCAGGCTGACCAGTGAAGTTGTGAGAAGCAAAAAGGGATGATTACTGCAACACTAAAAAGTTTACCTGCCTGATAAATAAAGACAGAGGAGGAAAGTGAGAGGAATGGAAAGTGTTTGTAATTGAGTGTGTTTCTATGTGTGTCTGGGTACGTGTATGTGAGAAATAGGGGGGGGATTCACTGAGATAATGACCTGCGTGATTGATAATCGATGGCCTCCCTCTCCTCTTGTCTCATGTTTCTGTTCTAGGGTTGTGTTTTAATGTCGTTCCTCTGCTCGCTGACCTCATTAAAGGATCTGGTTACCCTCAAACAGCTTTTTAATTTAGCCTAATGATTTTTTGCATAATACATCAGATACTTGGTAAGCCCTAGGGAGCAGCCCTTCTCTTCAAGGTGCCTTTATAGTGAGAGGAGCTGAGGTTTGGGACGTTGTTATTGTGCTATATGTGTTTTTGTTTCTTCCTGCTATTCTTTAGTTGGTTAGCATCTTAATGCATATCTTGACATATATGTAAACAAAAGTTGAGCCACTGTGGAAGACGTAAAAAGAAAATGTGCTGGTTTGTAAGCCCATAAAACCCCTTGTTTATTTTAGAATAATATAAAGACATAATATCAACCTGAGAAGTTTAATTGTGTTTTTAAAAATGGACTGCTCATTTTGAATTTGTATCCAGCGACATATTTCAAAAGAGTTGAGATAAGGTCATGTTTATCCCTCTGATGCGTCATCTCTTCTTTTAACAACACTCTGTAAGCATGTGGGAAGAGAAGAGACCGTATGCTGTCATTTTGAGGGTGGAATGTTTTCCCATTCATGCTTGATGTAGGATTTCAGCTGCTCAGCTCTAACATTCCCTCATAGTATTTTGCATTTCATCATGCATCCACCATTTTCAATAGGTGACAAGTCAGGGCTCCAACCAGGTCAGTTTAATACCTGGACTCTTTCACTCCAGAGCCATGCTGTTAGCATATGTGTGGAAAGTGGTTTGGCATTGTCTTGTTGAAATAAATAAGGTTTACCCTGTATATAGGGTTTCCCCCAGAAAACTTGTTAACCCTGCTGGTAGGGTGGCTCGGTGGCCCACCGACAGTGACACCAACTGTGTTTTTTGTGATAGGGGCCTGATACAAGGTAGTAGCTGACTGATGGCAAGGCCCTATAAGTAACAGATTAATAAATGGAGTAGGCATAGTAGTGATCAGGGTTTATGTTAGGTGATACAGTATAAGCTGGTATTTGTTTTCATGTGTATTCACATGGTCCCTGTCCCTGACAATACACCCCTGCATTGTGCTCTATGAGCACCAGTCATTAATATAGATGTACAGTCCATCTCCTTTACTCTGACTGGAGTCACGGTGACCTCAGCCCTCCTATGTGTTTACGTGTTGACACTAAAATGTTACCATTGCACTTTAAACCACACCACTGTGACTGGGATGCAGTGTAAATCTTATTATAAAATGAGATGCTTAGCCCGGGAGGTGGCAAGTTATACCCGAGTGCATCATAGGTCTGGTGGGCTGCCAGGAATTCACAAAAGTGCAGCTTACCCATACCATTGCAAATGCTGGCCTTAGAACTGTGCACTGATAACAAACTGGGTAGCCCCTCTTCTCTTTACCTCAAAGCATGTCAGTGATTAAAAAAAAAAATCATTTCAAATTTTGACTTGTCAGACAGTTTTCCACTTTGCCTCAGTCCATCTTAAATGAGCTCCAGCCCACAGAATGCAGTGTTGTTTCTGGATCTGGTTTATGCAGTGTTTCCTCTTTGAATTTTAACTTTTATTCGAGGATGCAACAAGTCCAAGCAGTGATGTCCATTGCAGAATCATTTGTATGTGCACTCTGAGTGCCCCAACATCATGCTCATCCAGTACTGTTTTTCAGCCTTGTCCCTTACATATACCGATTTACTTTTTTTAAACAGATTTTAATCAAATATCCAAAAAAGCAGATTTTTTTTTACACTAAAACGAGTCAAATTTACCCTCAGCTGTTTTTTGATTGAGCATTACACTGTATTAATAAAATCAGATTTGATTTTTCCAAAACTGTGTTTGATGCACTTGCCTTTGTTTAATATAGTCTACATAAGGTCAGATAAAAAATACTGGGCATTTCTAATAGTAATAGCTGCCACTGTGTAAAATAAATCAAATATGAAATACCCATAATGAAATGCATTGATTTTCACAGAGGCTATATTTAACAATGCGAAGCATTTAAGCAATAGTATATAACTGTGTGTCAAGTCATTCATTACAGTTTACATGTAATGGACATTTATGGACATTTATGGTCATTTTACACTGATAAGTACTTTAATTTTAAAGCCAAATTACTAAACTTAGGTGATGTATTGAACATACCACTATTAAGACTTGACACGTTAATTTGTGAAGAAAATGGCTTAATAAAATGACAGGTCACATTTTTGCAGAAGAAATAGTGCCCAATAAAAGGTGGTCTGAGCCTGGATCAAACTGAACCATGGGATTTTTTTTTCTGCTGAGCTCAAGGTTATGGCATCAACTAAACAAAAGGAGAAGAACCGGAAGAAGGAAAAACAAGCTGTGGTAGTACATGAAGAAGAGGAAACTAAGTTTTTAATAAAGCTACAGTTTAAGAAAAAAGTAATAAAAAGTCAACTCCCACAAAATGCTGAAATTGTTAATCTAGTTTGAAGTTGGTGCTGCTGGAAGTAATGAAATGGCAAAGATGGAACAGTAAAAAAAGTTAAAGTAAAAAAGCTTTCTTTGGATCTTTTTTTAAAGAAAAATAAACTTGGCAGGAGTCTTAAGAAAAGTAATCTCAATTTCACAGAATCTATATAACTGACCTAGATTTAACCACTAATAAATTAAACAGCAGTTTATTTAATTTCCCCGTAGACAAACAACATTACTTTCCTAATGTTTGCATAGTGTCTCAATTTAAGACTAATGAGCTTCCTTTAATTTTTTTGCTATTTTTGCAGCAGCGTCCATAAGAAGTTCATCAAGTATTCATCCATTTAATTTGAAACATGACAAAAACAACAGCATGTCTTCAAGCAGTCACTTGTGATACTTCACAGTGATGAAGTGATCATAGGTCATGACCTCAGAAAAAACTTTTTTTTCCATAGCTCAGGAATTTATTTGCAAATATGTGATGTGACTATAGTGATGTGATGATACTTTTATTTCTGAAAGAGTCAGCTTCATTCCTTCAAATCTGGAATGAAATGAATGAATGAAGTGGTAGTCAGAATTGCTTCTTCTCAAACCAGGTTTTAGCCATAAGCTACTGTTCCTAATTGTGGGTTGTGAGTTAAGTGTGAGAACTTCACAGACTTTGATGCAAAGATAGTGTCCCATGTAGTGAAAATTACATTTACTGTATGCCTGTACCATTTAGATGTGTCTGTTCATTACATTTTACCTTATTTTTCTGATGGAACAGACAGCCTGATTGTACAGCAAAATGTCACAATTGTTGGTCAAAAAACTCTAATTGTTTAAACTATATGTCAATCCCAAGGTGACATGGGATTACGTATATTCATACACGAGGCTACTGTAAACACAGAACAATGCGCTTCCCAGGATACATTTTCTAAGGATTATTGCTCAGTGAGTCATGACTTATATTATCTTGACTGTGACTGGTCCCTAACTGTGATAAAATTTGAATATTTAATTTTATATTGGCACATGCATTTTAGCTTGACAATGACTGGATCTCAGTTTTGATGATAGAAAAATTGGCTTCTATTTCTTGTTGTCCACCTTGTGATGATTTCTTAGGAAGGGTTGTACTGCGCAAGTGCATAATTTCACAGCATTTCTTTACACCGTTGCCATTATATACACCTCAAAACCCAATAAAAATTATTTTTTATAGTATGGCACATAAAATACAAGATAAGTTGCTAGTATAGCCATACAATTTTAATATAAATTCAGACTACCTGCCAAACTGACAACATGCATCAGCCCATTAACAGTCAAAGTGTAAGGAGCTGATGACTGAATGCACATGATGCAATGAAACCAGAACAAACCATATCAAATGTTTATAATGTAAGAAGAACACATACCTGAATGAAGCCTTTAACATGTGAATAGGTAAACAAGATGTAATTGGAAAGTGAGGAGAACACACAGGCAGTGTGGTGATAGAGCTCAACAAAATTCTGTCATAAATCTCTTGATCATCACAGCACTCAATCTTAGGTTCATATACATTTCTCAGTTAAATGTCTTGCAGTCTTAAAGTATGCCTGGGCTCATTGCGTCGTTGTATACACAGTGAATGAACTGTCAAACACAAAACCCAAGTGATGAATGAAACTCAAAATCAATTTTCTACAAATGTCTAGGGAGGGATCCATCCACTCCATATATAGCAGAGTGAACTATAATCTGTGTAGCTGCCTGCTGTATTGAGACACCAGCACAAACATGTTCCCATCCCACATCCACAACAGAGCCAAATCCACAACACACATAGAAGCAGTGAGTGTGAGGGGAGGAGACAGGCTCTCTCCCTGATCAGCAGTCACCCAGGCCTCTTCGTCTCGACATGATCACTGCCTGTCATTAGTCGGTTTTGCTGTAAATTATTTAGCCATGCACATGTTTGGAGCCATCTAAACACACCAGACACAACGCCACGCAAACTGCTTTCATGCGCCAAGCGACGCGCTGACACACTCTCAGAAAATCGGACTCTCGGAGTGAATGAATAAGTAAGGCAGGAAATAAATAAATAAGTGAAACAAACAAAAAACAAGCCTGGGTGGGGAGCTTTTGCGGGGATATGACGGCGTAATTTAGCACTCGACTTCAATCCCAGTCAAATTAAAAGAGAATCTTAATGCATGTGTCTCTCCCAGCATTGATGTGTTCTCTCTCTGTGATATAGCGCTCAGTTGGTAGACGCAATATGCCTGACAATCTATTCCCAGACTGGCCTGGCTGCCACTCAAACTAAGCAGAGCGCTACTGAAGCTATTAGATAGGCTCTTTTGGGGAACTGATGGTTTTTCAGTGGAAAGAAAACTATCAGGACTCTTTTGTGTATGTTTTTGTTGGTAAGTTGGTGTGTGCGCCTATCTCTGCAAACGATATGTGTGTATGAATATATGCCTCCTCAAGTAGGCATAGAGTTGTCAGAGTGTGGTTTTTAGCATGCTTAGCAATGTTTCTCTACTTGTGTGTATGTATGTATGTATGCATGTTCAGTATGAGCATCAGAACTCAAGGGCCTTGTAATTAGCAGTGAGCGAGTGCTCAACAAGGCCATTCCCCACCACTGAGCATTATGAGGCCTCCGCAGCTGGAACTGAAGACAACATCGCACACAAAGTGGGTAAACAGTGTTTGACGTGTTTTCAATATGGTCACATTAGAAGAAGCTGCATTTGATTGAAAAGCTAATATTCCATCCATGCAAATCATCAATCATGGGAAAAGGTCTATTAATTATTCAATAAAACAGTCTAATTCAAGAATCAATGTAGGGAAGCGGAGAGAGGGATGAGGGGGCTCCCAGCAGAGAGAGAGAGAGAAAGAGAGAGAGAGAGAGAGAGAGAGAGAGAGCGGTAATATAAAGGAATAGGGAATTACCCCTCTCCCTCTGAGCTGGGGCTCATTTCGTCCCAAGCTGTCAAAAACAACTGCCGCTCCCTCGTTTCATCTCTCCAAGTTTAAAGACGACTTTGGAAACACTTCATTTTCCCTGCAAAACTCGTTAGCTCTTTGTTCCTCATTAGCTCATCTTCTTTTCTTCGTCTGTCTATGTTACTCCTCCTCTGTTGTCCCCCGTCTTCTATATCACTCCTTTCTTTTTTCTTCGAAGTCATCGTTACGACTGTTAAGACCGCCTGGCTCGGGCGTTTTGAAGTTTAGTATTGTGGCCTCTGATCTCTGGCAATTACAACTGGGCCAAATCACTTCCTTGGGAATTCATTATTTACGTTCAATTAAACAAATTCATCAGCACTGTCCTCAGTAGAATTCATGGTGTGTAAGTGGTCGGCTATAACGAAGCTGGGACGCAGACCGGCTCAATCAACTCTAATACAAAGACTTATAGTGTTTCCTCTAGCCAGGCCCCCCGGCCCCCAGCACCTCAAAGGTGTTTCCACAAGCTTCATTACTCACTGGGGACTTCTAAGGTCCAACAGTGCACCCACTTCAAAGCTCATTAGTATCTATTATTAATAAGTTAATATCCAATATCTTTGATAAGCCTAGGCTATCGTTAAAAGTTCTGGTCCAAGAGTTAACTTCATTCGGTCCTCATTTGTGTTGCAGCGTCTAAACTTCCACTCCAGCGGCTCTTTGCAGATAATTTGGGTTACGTCAAGCAGCTTTCTCACTTGAAGAACTGTGAACTCTCTGTCCTCTCATGCTCATAGAGCTCATGAGGTGTCTATGAGGCGTTTAAAGCTACACAACCACAGAGCCACAGCTGGGCTATCTGATAACAACTATGCGGTCCAGGAGCAGCAGAAAAGTCAATAGAAAGTGGCTGTGGGCATTTGGAGACATAGTGTGTGGAGCAGTTAGATCATAATTATTTCTGTGTAACCATTATATGATGTAAACTAATTTACACACAGTCTGTGGCTGCAATAAACTCCAGAGATTAAAAAACATTCCAGTTATTGATTTAGTAATTTGCTATTTTACTATTCATTCATCATAATTTCCCATAATGTGATTAGTAGATGATGTACATTCAGTGTAGCAATATTTATCACTTATTCCTGTCAACAATTTCCATAGAAATACTAAAACAAATAATGATCTTACAAAGAAGGGTTGTGTAGCCAGCTTTATGAGGGCAACAGATTTTACAGCTATAACACTCATTTTCATAGAAGTACTTGACCTGATATTGTGCTTAGCATGGATAACGCTGACTTTACAAGTAGTTTTTTTTTTAAAGTTCTGATAGATTAGAGAGTAATCTGTTAAAATGTGAGGAATTAAAGCTTTATTTATAGCTAGTGCGGCTGACATGATAGTTATGTTTAACCTTGTAATGATAAGGGGGGGGGGATTTTTTAACCTCTGGCAGTTCAGCACTTATCTTTAAATCATTTCAAGCTATTCATTGAACTTGAACTGCTTGAATTTCAATAAAAACTGGAAAAATTGGGGTGTTCTAAAACTTCTGACCGGTAGTGTATGTTTTGACCAGTGGGCAATAAGTGGGGCTCCTCAGTGAGGCCAATGTGGAAGTAAGTTAAAGTTGTAACACTGCTGTTGGCTGCTGGGACACCATTCAGGTTAGCATTAGCTTACCGATAAGACCCCTGACATACTATGCTCCGTTAGCTCTCAGAAACCATTCAGAAACCAATGGGTGACGTCAAGGTCACGTTGTCCACTAATATATAACATCTATGGTTTGGACTTGTGACCTGCCAGAAAACACCACTTACAACCTCATGGGTGCATGAACTCACTCACTTGCAGAGATGAAAAAAAGCTGCTACAACATTAGCATCACTAGCATCTGTAGCTTACCTAACCACATGATGAGCAAGGAAAAACAGCCTGCATTTCAGATTCCTTCAACATCTAGTAGAGGTAAGAAAAGAACAGACATACTAACTTGACAACTGTGACGTTGTAAGCTGTGTTGACTGGTAGGTCACTTGTTTAATCATTTAAATCTGTTCACCACAAACAATCAGATGCTAGCTAGTTTGCCAACATTGTAAACAGCACCTTTAATTGACTTACTTTGAGTAGCATCATATCTCACTATCTGTCCCACAGTGGCTTATGCTTACCCGATTGACTTGTTTTTCTTCTGCTGTGGAATGGCTCGTGTGAGACATGCAATTGTCCCCTACTATACAAGTGTGCCTCTTTATTTTTAGATTACCATGGAAGTCACAATAATAAAACACTTTTTAATAATTTTCTGACTGTCTGAATTTCAAATTCCATGATCCATCCCCATTTATTTTAATTTTATTACACTGTGTGTGTGTGTGTGCTCATAATCAACAATTCATTCATCATTGTCAGATTCAGAGCTGGATCCAGTTCGAGAAAACTGCTGTCGTTCCAGTTTCCTCAGTGTTTCTCCCTGTTAATCCTCCAGACACGGCTCTGATTTAATCCCAGCAAACGCCACATCCTCTGCGGCTCAGACTGTCTGTTTACAATCACACACACAGTGTTTTTATCGGTATTAAACTCCTTTATGAGCTCTCTGCTGCGGTCCCAGAGTCCATCCTGTGGAGGGGTCCTGGTCCCATAATGACTGATCTGTTACACAGGAGGCATTTGCGGCCAAATGGATCTGCATGGCCATGCAGATAAATAAAGAATTTTATATTTAATTATGAACTTTGTCCTAATTCTGTCCTGAGTTTTAACTATTTAATAATAAAAAAGGAAAGATCACAAAAACACTTAAGGTCATGAAAATTGATTGAGATTTAGCAATTCAATGACGCATCCACCTTATTTACTGAAAAGTATCGTATTGGTATTGGCGATACTGGCCCATATTTACTTGGTATCAATCCGATACTTGGTATCGGATTGATACCAAAATATGCAGTATTGCACACCGCTACTCATCAAACCAAAGGGGGAAATACAGGCATTTTTACATCTGTAGCCCACCGCCATACACATATACACTCAGACACATTTTAGACACAATCAGACAGTTTGTGCGGTCAAGAGGGTCATGAACACAGAGAGAAGGACAGTCATGGAAAACAATATGGCACTCTACAATCGTGTATGTGTTTTCTTAACTCACACTCTTAAGTATACACACATACACTGAGTAGCACACAGTACAAGGAGGATCATGAAACAGAACACCAAGGGCCCTCTGTGCATGTTAAACAATACTCTGACTGTCAACAATCAGGCATAAATTAGCAGTCATGGCCTCTACTGTATTTATTCTGGTAATTACCTCCCAAGAGGGCACGCACACACATAGACACTCACGCACACACACACTTACAGACACTAGCGCGGCATGACACACAAGCAAGCAGTGCAATCTCCTCGCCTCAGAGTGTGTAAAGGAGGGAGGGGTCTTTAGACAACCCATCAACACTACTGTGTATGTGTGTGTCTGCAAGCAAGTGTGCATGGGAACATATGTGTGTATGAAGAAGAGTTTTTTATGCCTTTGATTATGGAAAAAAATCTTTAAACCATAAAAATGAGCTGATAAAAGCTAATCATACTTTTACATTAGAGGACAGCAACCTCAGAGACAGATAGTGACTGAGTGATTGACAGTTGTAAGCATATTACAGATTCTGATATCAGAGTTCAATAAAATCGGGCATACAGAAGTGAAACAGCAAGGCAGAAAGAGAGAGAGGAAGACAGGAAGGCGGAGAAAAGGACACTCAAGAGTGAGAATGGGAGACAGAGAGACAGGGACATGGGCAATGACAGCCACATGAAATCTCATCTCCATTTTTGACAATGGGGGAACCATCTGAGGAGCGGAGAACAGAGGGAGGAATTTAACTGCTTTCATCTTGTCATAATTATCTCCAAGAAGCCACATGAAAGGGAAAATCTGTATTTTTTGTTTATAAATTAGAGAACAAGGACATTTTCTGTGACAACTTTGATGGCATTTTTCCTCTGTGCATGGTTGAGCAGTCCTGGGCTAATGATCCCCTCTCTTCTTAAATCGCACTGATGAAAATTGCAATAAAAATGACACTAAATACAATTTAACAAATGAGCAGAGAACTGAAGTGTCATAATTCATAGCGCTTCATTATCAAAATTGCTACAATTGTTGTGCGCTCATAAGTCTGTGAATATGTAAGAATTTTCAAATTTCTCAGTGTTCACCCACCACCGCAAGAACTCATAGCCTAGAAAACAAACATAATAGGTTCATTGGAAAGAAAATGCAGCGTGTCTGGCCTGACTGTTAGTGGGTGCAGCAGGTATTTTCTTTGAGGCTCAAACATTATTAAAAAGAGCCAGGGTCATTTCTATGATCCATGCAGTTGGGCTTTCATGGGCAGATCAACAAATGGAGTCTGAAACCAACGGCAACAGCGATCAATAGTTCCCTTCAAGACACACAGGAGCACTCTGGGTATCCATCAATCTCTACCCTCAGACAGGAAGTTAACCACAAACTGAAAATAATAACGGCATGGGTTAGTTGGCACCTTGTTGCCACAACAACTCTTTCCAGTGATACCATAGTGTATCCATGCCCACAGTGTGTTTACTCTACAGTGAAAGCAACAAACAACATCGTGAACGTATATTTTAAAAGTCAGTTCCAGAAAATTACAAAAATTGCTTTGCAATTACCCCTTGTGCTTTCTTGCAGCAAGGTAAAGAAAAAACACTGCTATATTCTACAAAGTGTTAAACATGCTTACAAGTATCAAAGGAAAAGTGGCTATTTTGGAGAGGAAAAAACATGTCCCTGTGACTAATAACACCACATTTTAATGTCTTTAATTTCTAGTGGTGGGATGTTACTAAGTACTTTACCTCAGTCACTGTACTTGAGTGCAAAACTGATGTACTTTGCTTTGGCATTTTCAAAACAAATATCAGAGGCAGATATTGTGCTTTTTTATCAACCACATTTGTGTGACTGTTGTGTGAGTTTGTTGAGCTTTAGTACATTTTCAGATAATAATTTCTTCTTTATTGTTGAGAATATTCTTTTTTTTTTTTAGCTAAATACACTCATTAAAACATTCTATAACTGGAATGTTAACCTTTTAGACATTCATGGTTCAGACAGCAACATTTTAATTTAAATAAGCTTAATCTTAAAAATCTGTCAAATCTAGTTAAATGCAATATACATATGAATGCAGCAGTAACATGAATGTAAAAAAATATAGTACTGTACAAAATATTTACTGCACCAATTTTACTTTAGTTTTACTGTATTTGCTGATAATACTGAGATTCCATTAAGCAGAACTTTGTAGTGGAGTAATGTTTTTGAGGTATTAGTACTCAAGTAACTGAAGGCTCACAAACTTCCATAACAGTCGTGTAAGAAGTGGTACAGTTTTCCTTCACCATGTGGTTTCATATAGTGCTTTGTTGTTTTACACATTAATTTTGGAAAAGACAAAGCAGCTTGGCAGGTACAGACAACAGGACACTTCTGAATTCTTTAGTATGTCTACTTCTTTCCTTTTTATTGAAAGAGATTATGAAATGTGTTTAAATGGGACTAGCATGCCAAAACAATCACAGTGTTAATGAAGAAAAGCTCAAAAGGTAATATTTTGACAATGGTAGATAGTAAAATTACAAGTAATCAAAAATCCTTTAACTGCTTAGCAGTATTCTTATGCAGTTATCTTACATATAGCCATCAGCATCAGATTCACAGCTTTCAAACTGTTTAGTCTTCTGGCTAATATTTACTGAAAAGTCAAGGTATAAAGGGTAAGACCAGACACTTAACAGCCACAGCCAATGCTAACTGGCCCAAACCCCAAATTGCAGTGCACCCACTTCCCCAATCTGCTTCCGACAGTCTGCCACTGTGTCTGCCAACTGCTGGTCCATAGCTAAAAGGGACACCAAAGAAACACTTCATAAAACTGCCTATCATCTATCACTTAAATTGCACACAAATATTCCTTGTTTTTACCTTCCTACCATCACTAATGCTGTGAGCTGTGTGTGTTTTTTCTCATACAGCTGAAGCGTTGTGAGAGCTGCAATCAGCAGCAGCAAATGTGGCCAAAGAGGATATGAGGCTGAGCCAAAACATGCGCAAGGCAGACCAAATCTTATTAATGTTTATTAAAAGTTTAGGCAGGGGAAACAGAAAGGTTAATTTCTGCCACTGTGATCTTATAGCCCGATGACTCACAGAGAGCCATGCTGGGCTGTATTTTGAGGTCGTTCTGTGGTTCTGGTCCTGTGCTCATGTTTAAAGAGAGTGCACAAGGACAGAGCGAACTGAGCCATATGTCCTTACTCTCTGCACATTAGGAAGCAAAATCTCTGGTCATCCATCACTGCCTCATTAGAGTAGGGAGAAACCAGGGCCCAGGAACATATTGCAGCAACATATTGTAGGAATACCAACACAGAAACCGGCAGGTTAAACGTATATTTTCTTGATCTGCGTTTCGGACTCATGTAACACTGTTTCCCTGTGGTTGTGAGAAAGTAAAATGCCTTCTCCTCTGTCCCTTCAGTTCTGGCTGGCCTTTTCCAGCCATCTGTGGGCCTTTTGACCTTTGACCTTAAACCGAGGTCAACATAGGTCAGGAGTCTCAGGTTTGGCTATTGTTCAAATAAGTGGACAGCGTCTGTCTCTTCAAATCCAGGATGTCTACAAAAGATTTCACCTCAACTTCACCAGGAAATTGTGAAATTTCACTCTGGATAGACTTTTACAAGGGAAAATTCTTCTCTTTAGCTGTTCAACAACTAAACAGAAAGCAAAATAACTTAGCTAAACAACACAGAAAAGTTGTCTGTGAGAATTACACAAACAAGCAGCCATAAACCAGCAAGGGAAAATGCTCAAGGTTTTCCTCTTCACTTGGCGGTCATACACGTTTTGTTTCTCCATTACTTCCTGGCTGCCTTTCTTTTTTAGCTTTAATTGCAGTTTACAGGGAAAGGGTAATCACTTGTGAAACAGGGCGTGTTATTTTCTTGCCCAAAGTGTGAATCCTAAGCAGGCCAATCGCCAGCTCTATCGCTCCATCTCTCCGCTGGCTGAATCTTAATGGCTGGATGGAGAGAAGGAGCGCAGGGAGCGGGGAGAGAGAGAGAGAGGCTGACAGCGGGGCTTGACATGGGCATTAAATCATGCCCCGAGGAATCCTCCATCCACAGGCTCCTGACAGCCGCGCTGTCATCACGGCCAGGCCACTTCCTATGCCTCTTGACAACACTGGAGCAGAATTAGTCAGAGCATCAGATGTAAATTGGTGCTGTTCAAGGATGATAATGAGCACCAAGATACATGTCGGTGTCACTGACGGGACGCCATCATGATTGGCTGTCCCTCACACCGCGCTCCATTAGGTCTAATGGTATTCAGGCCAGGTATGGGCGAAAGGCGGTAGAAGGGGGGAGTAGGGATGGACAGGGAGAAAGTTTTCTGTTGTGATCAGTTTGTTCCATTTGGTGTCTGTGTGTTGGTTTCTGTAGGACCCTGTGGCCAGAGAGGAGGACATTTACACAGGGCAAAGGCACATGCATGTGTCCACTAAGTGACATGTTGTCTTCTCAGTCTATCTTTATTTCACTTCCATACCAACACAGACACTGTATTATGTGTCAGGCTTATTTAAAAATCATGCACCTTGAAAATACAAATACAGGGAATCGGACACTCTAAATATAGCCGCTTCATGTATTATATTGTTTTGTTTCATAGTGCCATACACAATAAACCACCTGTCCAGGAATGTTACTGCTTTTATTCCAGTCTGAACTCATGAGAAATGCACACATACACTAAGTCACTTCCAAACAAATCCCAGTAAAACTCTTGGCTGGCTGTTTTTTTTCTCTCAGTGTGCAGTATGTATGCATGCAGTGTGTACAGCTTGCTAACATAATGCAGTAATAGTTGCCAGTGTGCCATTTTCCCTGCCCATGCTGAGGATGAGCCAGCCAGAGCCTGCCCCAGATGCATACATTTCCCATAATGAGGCAGGTGGCCTCGACAGACGGCTCGGTCGTGTGGGTGACACCGTGTACGCCGCAGCTCTGGGCATCTGACTGACAGACAGTGCCAGTCCCTTTCCTCCTTTGCTCTCTCCCTCTCTCACACACTACATCTTTCTTTTTTGCTGTTCCTTCTCCCTCTCTCTCTCCCTCTCCCTTGTTCAGTTTCTTTTTCTGAGTTTGTGCAAGTGTGTGTGTTTTTTTATGTGTGTGTTTCTGCTGCTTTGTTTCACTGTGGGGCTTGAGTAAATTCCTCTGCTCCATAGCAATTTCAAATGAAGATAGCTGAAGGTCATTAATTGAACTGCTGCTGCTGTAAAGGGGTAAAACTCACTGTAATTAAGAATGAATAAATAATTGATTATGTATATTTTCTTGTAATTGGCTCCTCGTTACCCTTCTACATGAGGAATGCTAATTGATGCTGGGAGTTAATTATCATTTCACTATGAAGTTAGCATTATATCCAGAGAGATGTTGAAGATGAAGCACCAAGGTCCAATCATTGCCTCTTCTATAAGAACCAAGGTCAAGCCCCCACCTCCAAAAACTGCCAGAAAAAAAGGAGGAGTGGTCAGAACATGGAGTCATACAAAATTCCCCACCAACCACCTAATTGAAAGTATTTAACAAACTAGCGTAGGAAGTGGTAAATGGCAAGGATTAAGCCAGAGGCCCTTAGCAAGAGGATCTATTAACAAGGGTTCCCCAAGGCCTAACTAAAGACTAAAGATTAAGAATATGAATGTTGCTCTAGCCTCTTAAAGTGTGGCTGCTAGCTTATTTAAAAAATATGTATTTTTACATGGTAAGTTCAAATGCGTGATGAGTCAATTTGGAGTTGGGCACACAACTGTATACATAGTCTTGTGCTATTATTGTTACTGCTGTGACAATATGTTAACACAATTACAAATGGACAATTGTGCTGGTAAAAGACTAAATGCAGGCCTATTATGTTAACAACTCTACATGGAGTAAGATCAAATTTGTGTTGGAATTTGTGTTGTGCTGGTAGCTGGACATATATTGCCATTGGCTGACTGTATTTCTAAGCTACAATCTTGCAAATTGTTGCAACTGTAGAGGAGCAGAGGAGTTACAGTGAAGAATGTGAGACCAGTACATAAGGACTAGGGCTGTATAGTAATGCGGACATAACTTACAGTTGTCACATTGTAGCCACCAGAGTGCCACTAACCTTTAGTTTGGCTCCAAAAAGCCCTGACTGCCATAGAATTACTTGGGGTTCTCTGAAAACACTAAGTGGATACAGTTTAGTCATGAGTCATTATGGTCTCAAATGTGTTACTGGGACACTCTAATTAGTGCTCTGTTGGTCCATCTATACGTTTTTATCCATTATTATACTACAGTGAATAGTCTGGCAAATGTCTGTCATGCTGGACTTTAACTGACAGCTCCACTCGTCCACCAAGTTGTACTTTTTGTTTGTTTAGTGAATCATATTATTTTCCTAAAATATAGTTTGACTGTAATTGTGGTTCAGATGTTGTCACTGTAAGATGACTTTGTTAGATAAGGCTTGATGACATTTTACCAAGTCAGTACGCTAGTGTTTAACATTAGCTTACCCTTAAGCCTGAAATGTATTATGCTTCTGCAGCCCCACCCCATTTGTCCAAATATGGTCACTTCCTGTGTGTGGTCCATTATGGTAACCAGGAAGTCATAAACTCATTGCGTGCTAAGAAGCTCAGAAGCCAATGGGTGAGGCCATGGTTACCATATTTTCTGGGTGATATGTCACTCCGGAATGTTAGTCGCACAAGCCAAAAATGCATAATGAAGAAGAAAAAAATGTGTATAAGTCACTCTGGAGAACACGTCGCATTTGTTCAGGGAACGCATGTCATGTGCGTGGCCGGGTGGCCGCGCACCTGACGCTAGAAGTGAGAGCTCATAGCTCGCCTCCCCGCCTCACCAGGTAAGTGACGGCGCTGACACATTCGGTGTTACACTGATGGCAGGTATGGTTGTTACCGGTAATGTCCACATTTTAAATTGTCAGTAATACAGATGTGGCAGATGCAGGTATACAAGCCTACAGTGACCTCTCGTGGCTGTCAGTGTGACAAACAACCAATACTCGAAATAATTAATATACAAGTCACTCCGGTATATATGTCGCTCCCCTAGCCAGACTATGCAAAAAACCACGACATGTAATCCGGAAAATACAGTACAATGTTTCAATCAGTGGGGAATGATCTGCGGATGTGGAAGTAACTTCAAGTTGTAATACTGCCACTTGGCCACTGGGGAACCGTTCGTCCGGCTCCAAGAAGCCTTTTTCCCATAGAGATATATATTGGACTTCCATCTGAAAATACTAAGCGAATAAATTTTTGTCATGAGTCATTATGGTCTCAAATGTATTATTTGGACCATGTAATAAGTAATGTGGTGGTCCATCTTCTAACTTTTTCATCCATTATTAAGCTATTACTGCAAATAATCAAACAAATCACTGCTGTGCTGGGGTTCGATTGACATGTTGCTATGGTAACAGCTCGCTTGTGAAGTCAGACCGATTCGGACCTTCGCGTCTTCTATTTATTCAATATGGACATAGTTTTACCTGAGATACACTCGACTGCAGCTGTGGATACATGTTTACACTCACAACATTGTAATATGACATTGTTTGACACTACGTGGGGAAGTTTTACCAGGTCAGTAGCTAGTGGCTGATATTAGCTTTCCCATGAGTCCTCTGGCACGAATGCACAGTTAGCCTCACTGCCATTCATCTAAATATGGTGACATTCTGTTTTTGGCCCCAAAAGGGCAGCCAGGAAGTGACAACCCGATTGGCCCCAAAACGGCCCCTCAGAAATTAATGGGTGACGTTATGGTCACTTTATCTACTAATATATATAGTCTATGCAGCTAAATACACAGCATAACCTAAATAAGCTGAGACCACTGTTAGCGTGTGCTTTGTGTTAGGTGCAGTCAGGCAACCAGCTTCCAGCACAAAATTCCAGCATACATTTTATATATACATATATGGCCACCCTAATTTTCCATAGTGCACCTTTGATAATTACAACTGAGGGCAAAAAATTATTTTTTGGGGGTTAAGTTTGGGTTACATTAAGGTTAGGTCCACCTCCAATTGCAAAAAATGTTAAAGTTCATCCACTGCTTCATTGGCAACATAGACTGTATATATTATGGACAATGGGTGACATCACCCATCAGTTTCTGAAGGGCCGTTTTGAGGCCAATCAAGTTGTCACTTCCTGGACGGCATCTTGGAGCCAAAAACAGGATGGAACCATATTTGGATGAACGGCAGCAGGGCTCATGAAGCGTTCATGCCAGGGGTCTCATGGGAAGCTAACATTAGTCACTTCCTGATGCGGTACAACTCAAACAAAGTCATATTACAGTATTGTTGGTGTAAACACTTACCCACAGCTGCAGTCGAGTTTATGTCATGTATTACTATGCCCATATTGACTAAATAGAGGATACAAAGGTCCGAATCGGTCCGACTTAACAAGCAAACTGTTGCTGTAGCGACATGTCAATCAAATCCCAGCACGGCAATGATTTTTTGATTACTTGCAGTAATATCTTAATAGCGAAGCAAAAAGTTAAAGATGGACCACCACATTACTTATTAGAGGGTCCAAATAAAACGCTTGAGACCACAATGAGCCATGAAAAAAATGTATTTACTTAGTATTTTCAGATAGAAGTCCAATGTATCTCTATGGGGAAAAAAGCTTCTTGGAGCCGGATGATCGATTCCCCAGCAACCAAGCGGTGGGATTACAACGAAAAGTTATTTCCACATTGGCCTCACTGAAGAGCCCCGGTCATTGCCCCTTGATTGGCACACCTCTCAATCAACAGACCTATGTACTTAATTAGACACAAATATCCTAATCTGGATCATCTAAACAGGCAAATGACATAAAATTTCACCCCCACAGAGGTAGAAATAAATTGAAGTGACCAAAACATGTGTTTAAACCTGAGATGTAAACATATTTATTTCTGGTCTAAAGTTGGCCTTTTTTAACATGGGAGTCTATTGACTAACTTTCGATGTCAACCCCCAATGGACACTGACAGTACTACAGTTTTTAACACTTCTGCATTTAATTCACGCCCCAGCTTGGAAGGTTTTCACTTGGTTCGAGCCTTACTACCATTTGTATATACAGTCCAAGGCACAGTATATGAAATGTTAATGGTTTTGTCAAATTCAGCTACTGATAAAGAAAAGTAATATGTAATACTTTCACGATAAAATAAATATGAAAACAGCTAGGGTAATATTATGTACACTGGATAAATTTCTGAGATTGAAATTAACAACTCCCATGATTTCATGCTACAGTACTTCATCTACTTCTTAAATTCATGTTTTAATTGAGAGACCCATAGCAGCAGAAATTACACAATGTGTGTTCAGGACCAGATTTCCAAGCAAGATTTGTAACACCACAGCCATTTTGGAGCCATTCGTGTTCTAGTGTCTAACTTCTACAAGCGTGGTGTGGAAACCTGACGCCATCAGTGCACATAGATTGACAGTGGACTTTTAGGGAAGCAGGAAACATCTAGTAGATATTTAAAGATTACAGATTTTTCAGTGTGGGCAGACTATGTCAACAATGTCAACTTGACATTTTTAACAGGGTCTTGTCAAAAAACCATATTAAATTAACACTCAATGCAGAGTATTTTTATTCTGTCTTATAACATGACAGAGGCCAGGATTCACCATTTTTTTAAGATGTTCTAGATTCACATCTTAATTTAGAGCTTACATTTTTTTTTGCATTTGCTTTACATTAGCTTTTCAGAGATCACTTCACTAAAAAGATGCTTATACTGTACAGTATTTAGTTCTTCATATGGCATGCAGAAGAAGAGAAAAATGCCAGCTGCTAAGGATGACACTCAGTAGTTACCCGGCACATTCCGCCCAGTCCACACATAATTTTTAATACAGTCTGTCCTCTTACAGTCTTAAAAAAACTTGTTGACATGAAAACACAAAAAACAAAAAAGGTACAAAAAATACAGGGCATAAATATACAGCGGTACCTAGCAGAACGAATTTAATCCGTTCCGGCGTCATGTTCTCTATGCAACTTTTTTGTTATGCGAATGGACCTTTTCCATAGGAAGACATGTAAAACCAATTAATCCGTTCTGGACCCACGACAAACTCCCATATAAAGTATGTATTATGTATCTGCACATTTATTCATTATTATTATTTGAAAAGGAAGTTGTGTTAATTATCTGAAACGGAATGCATGAAATTAGTTATAAAAATTATTTAAAATGTATTCTTATCTTGGCTTATGACTTCGTAGTGTGTACGTAGACACTGCACACGTCCATAACTGTGCCGAAGGAGGACGCCAGTGATTTATCCGGAGGCGACAGGCTGCTGCTGCGTCCACTAACCGGAGAGGACAGCTGCTCCCCGGCTCGTCCCTGTTCCCGATCGCCGTGGCAGACGCGGGGCAGCGCTTCCCCATATACTTCCAGTCCATGCGGCCACTAAATCACGCTTATTGACATTTTCTTTTAAACGCCCTTAAATCACCCTTTGGAGGCATAACTGTCCGCTTAATACGGCTCCAACAACGGCCTTGTTGGTAAAAGCGACGCTAGCCGGCTAATGCTAGCTAGCTTCCACGCCAGGAACAGTCATGGAAAGTGGCCAATTTACAGGCGCTAAAGTCGGATTCACACGACGGAGGGAGTCGGTAGGCACTGGGGAAGCTCACCGGAGCGTGTGTTTTTCATTTAA
>JAQQAE010000751.1:0-29931 GCA_029823295.1 Pseudamia nigra
CCGATATATTCACTATCCCTCCTCCGTACATGTCCAAACCATCTCAATCTGGCCTCTCTGACTTTGTCTCCAAGACATCTTACATGTGCTGTCCCTCTGATGTAATATAAACTGATATAAGACAGGTCCTTCTCAGTCAGCATTTATCACAAAGAACCAAATCTGGCTCCAAAGTAAAGCAAATACATAGGTAATTTAAAGTTATAACACTGCTGACAGCTGCTGGGGCTGGCTGACTTACACTGAACCTTTCTCAGAACATCATTTTTTTCAGGGGTCATTCTAGTTTCATTTGCTTTATTTGGACACCACAGTCATGGACAAAAGTTTTGACAATGTCAGAAATTTTTATTTTGCTTGAAAGTGGTTTATATATGCCAATACAGAAATAAGTGAAATAAAATTTGAAGCAGCTAAATTTACAAAAAACATTGTCACTGCCAAAACCGTTGGCCCCGACTGTAACAATTGTTCTGCTTGTCCATCTTTAAGTTTTTCCTCTTTTAACAAGATGTGAGCATGATAAAAAGCTTTTCTAAGCTTTGACAAACAGGTGTGATTGACAGCTCCCTTGCCTGCTGAGACACACTTTTGCAGCTTCTATTTTTTTTAATAAACACACAATTCCACCAGTGGAGTTGTGATAATAGGTTACACTAACAACACTGTACACTAGCCTTGCCTCCTAATCCACTAAGCTACCATTTCTCATTAGCAGATGGGTCTGACCCCTCACATTCCTGCAGCCCGTCCCTTTTGACTGAACATGCCTACTTCCAGCTCCAAAAACCCAACGTAGCAGCAGCCAACCTGCAAAGTACTGGCTTCAAAGCGTCATTTCAAAATCCAGTGTGTGACCATCATGGTCCTCTGTACACTAATACATTCAGTGTGGTGGTGTACTGTATTTACTCTCTGTCTGTGTCTGTTGTTTTGCTGTGCTTGGGACATTTCTGGGCAGTGTGTATGTCCAGCCAATAACAGTACACGTCAGAGTAAAATAAAATGTAGTGACTCCAATTACACTGTCGTGCTTTATCTCGGCCTGCTGCAGGTCAGTAACCATGAGGCCGAACGTGGCCAGACACAAACTCATCCCTACAGAGACCACAGTAGACAGGATGAGGGGACAGTGGGCAGGAAGTGTTGCTCACTCAAAGCCTTGCTATAGGATTGTGCAAAGGCGTGGGTGATTTTATTTGTGATTAAACAATGAAAATAGATAGTAAGTTTTTTTTTTTTAATTTTGCACCTCTGTACCTGCTCTGTACTCTATATTCACTGTATACCTAACTTGACCGCTGCTCTCTCCTTCATTTGCTGATCCAATAAAATAGCTTGGTTTCATTGACATTGTGTATTGTATGTTCATGTTACATAATTTCATTCCAATGAAATAGCTGCAAGTATTGTTACCTTAATAGGATATCTGACACCGGTCACAAGTGAAGAGTACATTTACAGTGAATAAAGGTTTTTGTAGTTTAATGTCCAGTAAGTACATATGTTTTAAAACATGCAACATAGATGTAACTGTTTTAAGATATTTTAATCTGTAAATGCTGTTGGTCCAGTTAATTGTGATGTGTTTTACACTGCACAAGGCTCCCGTCTGTCTGTTATAATTGGTAGTATCTCATTAGTAAATGGTCCAACATGCTGATTGAAGGTGAATGACGTGAAGAACTAAGCAATCAATAAGATCAGATTTAACAGATAGACAACTGCAGTAGTAACTTGATCTTGCCAAATAGTGAGACTGAATAGATGCATGAAAACTGTGTTCTTTGTAATTGTATATCAACGACTTATAATGTGTTTACAATGCAATTAATAGTTAATTATGAATCATTAATAAATTCTTTATAAAGGCAGGTATATTGTAAAGTGTTATCGCTAATGGACAGCTGTTTTTTTCCCACAAACCTTCAGTCCTCTGTGTACATCAAGGGTGTGACATGCTGGTGGCCTGGCTGACTCAGCCTGTTTGCACTCCTGGCGGGGTGGAAATGGACCGGCCCTTCACCACCAGCAACAATGGAGCTGAAAGGTAAGGGAGCAAAACAAGGGGAGAGCTCTGAATAAAAACACAAGTGGCGTGTATCAATGACTTACACAGACCATAAATCATTACAATGAGGGGTGGTCCTTCTCTGGTTTCCCCCATCCCTCATCCTTTGTCACACAGACCCACACAATCACACATGCAAACATTAACTTCAAAACAAGGTTAAACCCGAACACACCCCCACTATGTGTACATGCAGATGTGTAGTACAGCACTCTGTCTCAGTTAATCCCAGCTCCTCTCTCTTTTTTTCTCCCCCTCTCTGTCTCTCGCTCTCTCTCTCTCCCTCTCTCTCTCTTCTACTTTATAGGTATGTCTAACAGCCAGTCTCCACTAGTGGCTGCATGCTCCACCCTCAGTCCTAGAGGACAGGCTGGTTGACCCAGGAGGAGGGGATAGTGGGGGAAGGAGGTGGAGGTAAGAGCAGACGGAGCTCAAATTCATTTCTGCTGGTGCTTCTGGAAGCACAGCACATTGCAAAAGCATAACGTGACGCACAAGGAGCCGGGGGGACACACA
Source organism: Pseudamia nigra (assembly GCA_029823295.1). Lineage (NCBI taxonomy): Eukaryota > Metazoa > Chordata > Actinopteri > Kurtiformes > Apogonidae > Pseudamia > Pseudamia nigra. The sequence goes on from JAQQAE010000751.1 coordinate 2,588, forward strand.
TGGCTTTCAAATGGATCACTCTGACACACACTTGTGAACTACAGCACTGCAAGGACAATACAGTGAGTTGGAGTACGAAGGACTCGTTCAGACCTTTCACAACTTCGTTGTGAAATTGATAAAAACAAGAAAAAGGCACCTGGCTTTGATGCAGACATAGTGACAGCCCTGAGTTCTGCTTAATTCACTGTGGATCCAGCTGACGCCCTCACACTTGGACTTGGACTGACACAAATTGAAGATGTAAACATTTTGGGTTAAATTTTAACAGCTGCTTGTCACACAGTTACACCACAGAGTTGGAACTTAAGTAAGTAAGTGCTTTTTATTTACAATGCAGTGACTGTTTGATGACTCTTTAATGACTGAATGAATGATAGTAATAATATTTATACTATTTGTGTAACCACTAGAATTTGTTGTAATTGCTCAGTAATTTCCTCATATTATCTGAAAACAATTTATAGCCCTGTGGTCCAGTTGCTCACAGTTGTTCACATGGGGTTTGAAGAGATTTCTGAACTGACCAATCTAGGTCATCTGTGTGCACATCGACAGTTTTTAATGTCAATGTGAAACACAAATATGCCCATCACACACTGAATTTGTTATTTTTATGATTTGTTCTCAGTTTATAGTCTAATGTTGGCATAAGTATTATTAACCTTATTCTTACTGATCTAATGACATGACTGCTTAATGCAAAATAACGCTAAAATCACAAGTAATCCAAACTGATATTAAATTATAGTCAATTTTCTTGATTTTTATGAAAAAAAATCATAATTTCACTTCCGCTACAGTAATATGAGCATAATAACGTATTTATTATACATGATAAGAGAGTGCCTCTTTCTCCATCAACTGTAGCATGAATAATCTGACATTCATGTCCTTCAGAATCACTTAATGCACTATTTTTTGATAGCTAATTATTGAACATAACTTAAAGTTCAAGCTTTAATGATTCATCGAAGTTTATATATGCAAAAAAGCCTTATTTATCCTGTTCAAGGGTTAACATATACGTGATCAGAACAGATACACACCACAGCTGGACGAATAAAAATAATCAGAATGAAATTTAAAATGAATTAGATACTTTAAGATTTTCCCTGGATTAAAATGCCCAGGTTGTTAATGTGACCTGCTCTAGCATGTAATGTTAATGGACTGTAATGGTGACGGCTCTAATTCTTTGTCCCACAGCCACCGAGCTGAAAGCACTGAAGAAAAGAACACGGATGAGAAAGTTTACCATGAACTGACAACAAGGTGAGAGCAAGGTGTATATATGCTCACCTAGGCCTGCTCCTCTTTAAGTGCACATAGTTTGATGTGTCTCTGACTTTGGATTTATTGCCTTCCTAACCATATTTATAATTGCAAATCAAAGGTCTTCAGATTATTAAACAGCAATTTGTGGTCCCTATCTATAGTTATGTTTATGGTACACACAAGTCCACATCTTCAAAGTTGATTAATTTATTGGCTGTCTTCTAAAAAATAAAGAGATAAAAAAGAGACCAAGAAGGCAAGTATTAACCTTAAAGTGAAGCAGCTATTAAAACAAGAGATCTTACTTCTGTGTCATTGAGGAATGTTTTACATTTGAATTAACAGTGTGAGGGTTTTTCTGTATCAAGCGCTCTAAATTTTTTCTTTCTGATTAATGACGCAGTTTCCTTTTTTTTTGCTTTTGGCAGACTGTGTAATATGCAAAAATAACTTCCTTGATTGTGGTCTCCATCAGGAAAAATCATCATCATCACTGTTATTTGCACGATCAATTTAGCTCGCTTTCTAACAGGGAATCATTTCATCGTGTTTATTTCATCATGTGGTACAGATCTCACTGTATGAAGTACAAACCTCCGGGCCTCTGTTAACACTGCAGCCCAGTTTCCACTCTTCCAGGGATTGCTCTGAATTTTATATCAGTCTTGTGACGTGAACGACGATGGGGGCTGTTTTGTTTTGTGCCCCTGCTTGTTGGTGGTGTGCTAGTTAATGATACAGAACAAGAAAAACAGTCAGTGGTCCTATGAGCACAATATATCAGTAGTGATAAGGGGACTTGGATCTTCTTCAACAATAGCCCGGCGCACTTCTGTTCACAATTAGAGAAATAAATTAGAGGTTTGTGAATATGTAACTCAAATAAGGCTGCAAGACGTATGAGGTGCAGAGATGTGGGCAAGTAATGACTGTGTGTAATGAGGTGTGGTCCCCCATGATTAACATTTAATGGGTTGTTTGGCCAAGACACTAAAAGAACAAAGTACTTACTTTTATGTCTCGTACAAGTTGCAGTATGTGGCGCAGACTAGAACCAAAAGTAACATAGGCTGCAAGAGCAGATTAATAATGAATGCAGAGCTGAGGTTTAAGGAGTATGGCAGGTGCTTCTGGAAATGTAAATGCATAAATATATATCTATACCTGTTATTGAAGTGACCCATTCAGGCTGAGATTTCATGCAGCAGGGGAAAATGCCAGTCGGGATCTAATTTACTGATATGCAGAAAGAAAATAAAAGAAAACAAAAAAAGCATATCTCAGTATCATTTACAGGCGACATCCTGTACTGTTCAACGTATGGTGCCACATCTAGACCCTCATTGTGCAAGGAGCTATTGATTTATATGTAAATAATTTTTTTTGTTTCTGAGAAAAGCTGCAAATTACACCCAACCATGAGCAGTGCACATACTGTGATCAAATATCTGATTCATACATTTGTTTTCAGGCAGCTTTGATATAGATCAGACCAGACCATTTTAATTCAGTTTCCTCCTGTTAAGAAGGGCCATGATGATTGAATCAAACAGAAATAACAAGCATATCAAAAAGAGATCCCTCCTGCATATTTGAAGCCTAATGGAAGGGGACAGTGGACCTGGTTAGTACAGAAGGCGAAAAATAGACAAGAGGAAGAGGAGCAGATTACATGGGGAAGTAGTGAGAGGTTGTTTGAATTTACACTGGGCTGCTAAGGAGGACATAGAGGGCCTCGTTCATCACACCGGGTCAAACATGGTCAATGGGGACACATCATGTGAGCTGGTAGGCAAACACAAGACAGGTGAGAAAGTGTTAGGTTTTTCATTAAATTTGGATTACTTCACCGGCTGCCTCACACCTGTTTTGCTGCCACCGGCGCTTCATTGTTTCCTACTGATTAGGTTTAAATCCGCCAGGTCCATCCACAGTGGCACCTTAAAATGGAAATGAGGTACTTAGTGCAGAAACAGTGACAGAAATTTGTTGTCCTGTCAACTAACGGGCTCAAGAAAACACTGGCAAAATTTAGTGAAGTGTGAAGTAAAAGCATTCCTTTAAATGATGTTTCTGGTGTCAAGGAAATAATGTGACAGTGTACCAAATATTGTGTAATCAGAGTGTCCTCAGATACTTTAATGCCCTGACTGTAAAGAAAAGTTTGAATTGTTTGCTTAAAGTGAAAATGAAGAAATTAAGCAGTGTAATGATTTACGTCTGCCTTGCTTTTGTTGCTTTACATACCGTAATTTAAGATGGCTTAAACAAGTTTTACAGTGTAATTATATATGTAAGTGCATCAGTGGTTGAATAAGTGAGAGTTCTGATATGACACTGTGGGAAAGTCCACTAGAAGTAAATGTTCTGTAATGAAGCGCTTATTTAAGGACAACTGCGTCAAAATGAGTTAAGGTATGAACAATCAGTAGGCATTGCCCACTTAAATGGTCCCTGTCAGTATTTTACAGTTACATGTGATATATTTAGACTCCTTTTACTGCTGCATTAATGCGGATGTTTAAGGTTCATGTAATTTGAACCACTTTATATACCTTATAAATAGAATACTGTAGAATAGAAAACTGTATGTGCATCATTTTCTATTTTCTGTGGCACATTTCCTGTTATGTGAGAACCATGTATCTGTAAAAAGTGAACTTTTCATGACCTCAGAAACCCTGAACTATTTTCAGCCTTGTGACCGTGCATTTTCCACCACCAGTTTATTTCGATTAAGGAGTTGGAGAAGGTGAAACCCGAGCCGTAAAGGAACATTTAATCTTTCGGTTTATCATAAACCCTCAAAAATTGACACTTTTTGTGACACATGGTTTTCACAGGACAAGAAGGGGATGTACAAGTGTAATCTGAAAAGCAGAGTTCAGATTTAAGTCAGACAAACCTGGGGAAGTACAAAGTACAGTATTTGTCGCTATATTGATATATAAAATGGAAATACTCAAATACAAATACCTCAAGTTTGTACATTCTTATATATTTACACACTTCCACCCTCAAAATTATCACATTTGAGTAGATGTAGGTGTAAACTTCTGCGGGGTTAAAAATCCATTTAAGCTACTAGTAGTTTATAAATTTGTTGATGTCGATGGCAATCCATATTATTTATTGCATATTTGCAAGTTTGGACACTAAAACATTTGTTTGTACATAAATAATAACATTTTTGGTGTTTTATGTTCATTTGATCATCATGCTTTCATTATTTGGATAAACATTATTTTGTTATGTTTCCATTCATTTTCTTGACAAGTTTTGTTCATTTTTGTTAAGCATTTGTTCATTTTTTATTATTTCATTCATTTTATTGACTATTTTGTTTTTTTATTGTTAAACTTTCCATTTTGTATTTTATTTTATTCATTTTTTAATTTTTTTTAAAGAAGGTGTTCATTTTTTAAAATTTCTGTTAATTTCATCTGCAATTTTGTTCATTTTGACTTCCTTTGTGTATTTCTTTGATCATTTTGTGCAGTTTTGGTTCCTTCATCAACCTATAAAATAGATGTGTATCCACAACATAGAAAATGAAGTGTGATGTTCAAAATTTCCATCAATCTAGAGATACCTGACTAAAATGTCATAAAACAGCCTTGCATTTGGAGATGGGTTGAGGAAAATTTGTAATCTGAAAAAAGACAATATTGTCACCAAATACCAGAATAAAAAGTGCAATATCAGTGTCTTGGAATGAAGTATAAAGCTACAGAAAGCAAGTACATGCCATTTGCACAGTACTTGAGTAAGAGTACTTAGTTGCATTCCATCACTGGCATACAGTACATATTAAGAATGTGACATCATTTGTCAAAGAAGATAATCAAAACATGTGTGAACAGCCCTAAAGACGCCTGCAATGTTAAAAGATAAGGATGCTTGCTCACCATAATGTTTTCCTGTGCATTTTAACCACCCGTTTCTGTTATGATCCCTGAGGCGCTGGTGCCTCATGTGCGGCAAAACAGTATAGTACGGAGAGGACATGAAAATGGATGGCTGCATGCCGTTTGCCTCTGAAGAGGGAAGTAAAGGAGGGATTTGCTCATTAATCAGAGTGAAAGCTTTAAAGCAAAGGGAGGAAGCAATGTATACCGCACTAACTACTAAAAGCAACGTCTACAGTCCATCCAGCACACAGAGATGGAATAATTTGTGCTTTACGTTAAGTCAATCAGACAGATGGGTGTGCTGCTGTGCCTGCGTTATTAAGGAAAGAGCAGTGTAGAATATATTTTCAAAGGCAGGGAAGTTGCAATGGTGCACAGAAAGGCTCCATCTACTTTCCTTATGTACATTCATGTTAAGGATTTTCCTCTGAAGACAGCAACGATCACTGCCAGAGGTTTTAAGCAGTGCGTGGGTCTTCTGTTATTGAGCAATGTGTGGACGATCTATTCTGATTTTTGGATGTGTAAGTCGTGCAAATGAGACATGAACATATTTGGAGAAAATACTTTATGTCCTAAAGGAATTGAGAATTACAAGAACTGATTCCGATTTTCTCAGAACAAGATTTAGAGACATCGAGAACATTTGCCTGTGAAGGTTTTCATGAGGAAATACCTCATGCAAGCCAATTTGACCATAATCCCATAAATGCATCATTAGTAAAGGACTTTCCTTCCAGTAATTAATCATTTAGAGTACAACTTTCAGGTCTGCAACCACTGATCATTAATGTCTAAAGATGATCTAGTGACTGGATTTTAAGATATGTGCATGTGCATAAGTATTTCAGTGACATTTTGAGACAGGATTTCAGTTCACCTTCAAAACAGACAAAGTTGCATGATGTGACCAGAGGAATAGCAGTGAAGCTAACGCACAAAAACATGATTTCACACAGTTATAACAAATTACAAATTCATAACTTTCAGCCTCCTGGCATCAAACAGGCCCGGAACAGATGAGGATAAAAATAAATACTATGATAAGGAAGAAAATGAGTTATGATGCGAAGAAAACAAGCAGAGAGCTGAGCAGTTGTGCTGGCAAGCGACCCACGCTGTGTGTAACTGTGCTGCAGTGGAGGTTGACCGGAGGAGGCGGGAGAAGGATCCTCTAATGATCCGTGAAAGTCCAAAACCGACGTCCCCTGGACAAAGATGAAAACTAAAGGCAGGCAGTGTGTTTCTGTCAAATAGTCCCTCTTCTTGCTCTGGTGCTGAACTCTACCCACGTTCTACCAGTGCTGGTCATTTTAAACCTGCGCTCAACAACTTCCTCTGTTGACTGAGTCACCAGAGGGCAGACGTTTTATAATGGCAGGATGGCCAGAACAAAAACAGCTGTTTTTGTCTTTGAGGAAATTTGATAGAAACAAATTAGATTACCAGTCAAGACAGTACAAAAAGTCTGAAATACATCTAATGCACTGAGCAGTTACACATGTTCACTGTTTATTGTGTGTAGTACAGTACCTGTGTCCTCTGCTGTGACAGAGGAGGAGTGACTTTTCTTAGTAGATTTTTCTTACTTCTACTAAGTAACATAGTGGTTTAAAGTCCTGTTTGTTTGAATAGAGGAAGAACCTCAGCTGCAAAATGAAGCCACTGTGAATGCACAATATCTTAAAATGTTACACTACTGACACCTTGTCTTTAAAAATCCTGCACTGTACATGATATATTAGTGTGTAATTTCCACTAGCTTTGCAAAAGCCATGCAGTCCTAAACCAGTATTCCATGAGTCATTCTGGTCTCATTTGTTTTATTTGGACCCTCTAAGAAGGGTTCTGGTCCATCTGTAAATTATTTCTCCATTAAGAACATTCTCAGGCTCTCTGCCACTGTGATTTTAATTATGAATGACAGACTGCTTACCTGCCAGATCAGACTTTCAGAGCTTCTGTTTATTGAATAAAACTTTTTTTAACAAACACTAGCAAGACCTTTCAATTACTTCGTTAATTATGCATTTGATGAAGTTTGTAGTTTTCCTTGTCAGTGTGCTAGTGATTAGCATTAGGTTACCCATTATCCCTCATGCGCAACCAGCTCCATGATTTTGTCCAAAGATAGTCACTTCTGTTTTCAAAGCACGAACACGACGATGGCCAAATCACAAACTCCTGGCTTCAAAACAGCAGAAACACAGTGGTAAGATCAGGGTGCATTTATTTCCTTTCTCTGTCTACAGCCTATGCACAGATGTTTTAATAGAACACTGTGTCAAACAAATGGCCATTCATTCCAATGGAAAGTTGCTCATTGGCATATGTGCCAAAAAAAGTTACTGACTTGCACATTAATTCTGCATAATGTGGCCCACTGCACATGCATCCTAGACTTGCTGCACATTTGTACTAAACCTACTGACCCTGACCATGTCATGCCACTCAAACCATTGGCCACTCAGACTGGGCAGCGTGGTGATATCATAGATTTTAAAACCTATTTCTTCAGTGTTTGGACAATTGAAAACATTTGTAGCTTCCATGTTGATAGGAAATGATGAGTCAATCCCAACTTTTTTTTTTGCAGTTGTAGGTGTTTTGTCAGCAGTTTTACAGACATCTCTTTTATCATTGAGGTCTACGGGGAAAATGCTTTCTGGGTCGCGGTGCAGTACCATGAGGGACCACTGGAGGAATTTCCTTTATGTGTGAGTGCTGGTCTGGCATCCTGCTGTCGTAGTTCCACGAGTCTGTGTTTGCTTGTACTGAAGCATATTAGCTCCTTTTTTGACATCATATTTATGCCATTTGAAAAAAGTTTGTGAGAGCAGTATGGAGATGCTAAACATTTTCTCCTTTTTGACTTCATGCTTTGTAACTTAAGAAAACATTTACAGTGTTATTATTTTATTCTATTTGTTATATTTGTAGTCATATGTTGTGAATTTGCATGTAATACCATGCACTATCCCAGAAACATCCCAATCTGCAGAGTTGCTCCTTTTCTTTCCTTTCTACTACTTTCCTTCTACTATGTAATATATCACATACTGTAAAGCAGTGGAGTGATTTCTTGGACTCTACTGGTATTATAACACATCTATAATCCTTTATATTATGTGACGTGCCTATCCTCATGGAGACATAAGTTGAAAGGAGATTTCACCTCAGAAATCAGTCACGTGCAAATACAGTGGTATCTCGGACAACAAACTCCTCTGAGAATGAAAAATTTGGATACTGAAGAAAAAAAATACAAAAAAATTTCACTTGGACAACAAGGTTTTAATCGGAGAATGAATACTCACTTTGGTTGATTATTTGGTTATTTTTTTATTTAAGACATACATGACTCATATATTTTGAAAATCTAAATTGGTTTTGCTCATTTTTGTTCATTTTCTTTATTATTTCTTTCATATTTACTCATTCTGTTGCTTATCTTCCTCACTTTTGTCCATGTTTTTAGTTCATTTTGCTCATACTTGGCTCCTAAACCTGGTCAGTACAGAAAAGGAAGTGCTCAGTCCTCCCTGACTAAAAATGTCACTCTACTGCTCAGACAACACCTATGCCCTTAGTAGATAGTAGACAAATGGCTGCTAAAGTTAAAGTTAAAGTTGTAGATTCATGTGGTTTAACAGTGATTGGCAACATGAAAGAAGAAAGTGACAACTTACATTTTTGCTTTTCGACGCTCTCTCTTTTTAAGTATTTGTATGTTTTCATGCTGCATTGTATATTTGCTATAAAATAGAGTTTTCTCATTAAAAAGACAGGATTCAGCTAGTAGCTGGTTCTGTAATAACAGGTAGGATGAAGTCAACACAAATACAGTCTGGGTAAAAGAGAATAATATAGACCTATGGTGTCTATCATACCATGTGCTTTACTGTTTTAATTAAATACATTGAACAGTACAATGTTACTGTTTTAACACTCAGTAAACATAGTTGAATTGTACTGATTCCAGTCACTGCAGGGCTTTCTGTCTTACAATCCACCACGATGAGTCAACTTTGCATGAAGTTACACCACTTCAGGAAGTTAAAGGTGCAGTTTACAATGTTGGGAAACTAACCAGTAGCTGCTGGTTTTTTGCAGGCTGCTATAAATAATTAGACAGGTGACCTCCCAGTCAATAAACACGGCTAACAACCTCACAGGTACGCAAGCTCATGCACTCATTTGCGGAGTTGTTGCAGAAGTAGCTACAAGGGAGCTAGAATCTGTAGCTGATCTAACTACAGGATGAGTGAGGAGAGTCTGCATTTCAAACCTGCAACATCTGGTACAGATAAAAAAAGGAACTAAACGACGGACAGACACACAAGCTTTGCAAAGGTGAGGTTGTAAGAAATTTGTCTGGCAGAGTGCCTGTCCAATAATTTACATCAGTGCACCACAAACAATCAGCTACTAGCTAGTTTCCTGACATCATAGAATGCACCTTTAATGCTAACACCATGAAAGTTATGTTAAATATAAACAGTTATATCCAGTAGGAGCTTTTATTTCATAACAGACAGGAAATAACTTAATTTAGATTAACTTCAGAAATATCAGCCTGTTTTTAACAAGTTTTGTGCTAAATCCAACCATTTCAGCTAATTAAACAGAGAAAATAAGAAATAAAGTCTTGCCTCTAATATAGGCCTCATTCAAATTTTACAAAATATGACCAAGTCTACTCTATAATGAGAAGAAATAAGGAAATAAAGGTCTGTCTCAAATAAAAGCCTGTCGTAAGTAAAGGTTGGCTGAGGAGAATAAAGCCCACAGAAAATATTTGAGAATGTATATCAAGTTTCCTTGACAGGTCACTGTCATGATCTCAATAAAATTCATGTTTGTTTTTCTTCACTTATAAATAATGGAAAAAAGGACAATTTTCTTTAGTAGTTTCAAATCACAATCACAACATAATTGCAGGATGAGTTTTTCACCGAATCACACTGTCCTACATGGACCACTTTACTTACATCATGTTCTGTCATGTTATCTCACGAACCCAACAGTGAGTAAGCATTTGCTAGCAAATTGCCCCTTAGGTCTCAGTGGAGGAGTGGGAACAACCTCGTAATGTTGTGTTAGTCACACTCCATTGCACAATACGAGTCTGGTTTTCTTTCTATTTTTAGAGAAGTGGACCATTTCCAAGGACCCATTTACACTTGACCACTCCTAACTCCTTACATAACCCATTCCACATTAGTCAAATCAATATGGTGTCTATCAGTTTGCACTAACAGCTCATACACCTCTACAGCACTATATTTGGCTACGTCTTCCCCTTATCTTATCCATTTTTTTTTACCTCATGTTATTATTTTACCTTTTCTGGATTTTGTTTTTGTTTTCCTGACCTCTTCCTGCACCATCATTCTACTCGTCTTTCATCTTGCTCATCCCAGACTTTCTTCTCTGTGTCGTTTATTTGACCAAAAGCTGCTCCAGCATCCCATGACTCCTTTCTTAACTTATCATCCCATTCCTATCAACTGTCTTTTTCCATAGTGATTTATTTGTGAACTGAAGAAAAACAAACTCAAAATTTATTGAGATCAAGGCCAAGTGTGACCTGCAGAGAAGAAAAGAATGGCTGTATGTGTGTGAAAGGGATGAGGATGAGGACGAGGGGAAGAAAAACAGCAGAAAACTGGAATGTATGTTGGTAAACGAGGGGTGAGAGCAATTATGGAGCAGAGCTGAAGGAATAAGAGTGGTGGGATAGAGGGGGAAAGCTGTCAAATCAACCTTGAGAAAGTATGAAAGAGAAAATAAACCAGGCTGGGATTGTGTCAGACAGAAGTAGAAGCTTTGAAAAAGGGACAAGCAGACATACAGTACTCTGGACTCTGGATTGGTCACACGGTAGCAGTCCGTGGCTTCTATTACTCTCATCGAATCTGATCAAATCACATTGAAGCTACTTATGTGAAAAACAGATGCATTCAAGACAGGTGTGTCTCTGTGATTAAAACTGCACCAACAAGTATCTTGTTGGTGTAACCCAAGTGTTGTAGTTCTTACAGTATTGAGAGTGGTATGATAAGGACAACGTTGAGTACAAAATTACTCAGCTGACAAATTTGACCACAATTGGAAGAAATTTCATAGAGGTCAGACAGGATACTGACATTGTGATATCTCTGAACAAGTGATTTATTTGTTAATAATATCATATCATCTGGGTACAGAGTCTTATGACCCTGTACCATGACTGCTGGGTATCACTTTGCAGAGTGCGTTATCTGAACTATCTCCCACCGTTTAGAGATTGCATTGCTTCTCATACACTAAGCACTGTGTTTGCTTTACAGGAATGGAAAGCATCAGTGTGGAAACGGGCTGGGATGGGTTAGCCCTCTCCTCTCTGGTCGCCGCAGGAAGGAGCAACTTCTCTTCCCCGTCCTTGTTTATTTCTGAACTGAACTCCCTCAACGCTTCTCACAGTGGGGGATCCTTCTTTGGGATATTTCCTGAGAATGGCTCCACCACCACGCCTCACACGCTGCCCCAGCCCAATGTCAGAGACTTGGGCCTGGCCCGGGCGGAGATCGCAGTTCTTGGCGTGGTGCTGGCCCTTACGACTCTAGGGAACGGCTTCGTGCTGTGGGTGCTGCTGAGAAGGAGGAAGTATAATGCGCCCATGCACGTGTTCATGGTTAACCTCTGCGTGGCCGACCTGGTAGTGGCTTTTTTTCAGGTCAGTTCACACTTCAGGAGAGTGGAGCTCAAGTTTGTTTTTTGTTTTTTTTGTTGTTGCTATGCCCACATGATATTAAGACTCTTCTTTGTTAAGGTTATTTTGACCTGCAGTTTAATGTTACTTTGTGGATTTTAATTTATTTTAATTAACTGTTGCATTAATGGGTATATTCTCTTTTACTGCTGTACATGTTTAAGGCACTTTCTAGTCTGTTGATGGTTTAAACTTCAGTACAGTAACGCATCACATTGCATAACATCATCATGTACATAGTGTGTCTGCCCTGCCACATTTTTGTGAGCTCAACACACAGGCCTCTTTTTCAGCTTTGTGACAATGCATTTTCTAGCTAATCCAACAGGGTTTTCAAAGAGTTTATTTAGCTTAAGGAGGAGGGGAATCTGAAACTCAACTCATAATGGGACACTTAATCCGTCAGTTTATCGTGAACATTCAAAAGCGACACACTTGGTGATAATTGGCTTCCATGGGAAAGAAAGGAAATGATAAACTGTCATCTGAAATCAGAAATTTGTCTAAAGCTGCCAGACAGATGTAATGGGGGGGTGGGGATTAGAATGTTTGTCTGTGAGATGAAGTGGAGTAGAAGTTTAAAACTAAATAACATGGAAATATTAAGGTAAAGTACACATACTTCAGATTCATACATGACATTTAAATGCAGATATGTTCCACTACTGACTGAAACAGTGAGTAGCGTTTGCATCCAGTCAGACCAGCCTAACATTTGCAATTCAGCATTAATGTGGGTAAATGTCATTTGAGACTATTCAATTATGGAATGCATGTGTGTTACTATTACTAACAGTGGAAAGCAAAAACATTTATCTTTAAGGCTCCTCAGCCACATCTCTCAAGACTCCACCATATGAGTAATCACATTTGTTTAAATAACATTTCTATTTTAATCTGTTTTCTTAGGTTCTTCCTCAACTGATCTGGGATATCACTGAGAGGTTTCAGGGGCCTGACTTGCTCTGCCGGTCTGTCAAATACTTGCAGATTGTTGGCATGTTTGCTTCTTCCTATATGATAGTTGCCATGACAGTAGACCGGCACCATGCCATATGCTGCCCTTTGCAGGCCTATCGTGGGGGGGTAATGTCCCGTTGGAATACCCCCGTCATGGTGGCATGGGGCCTGGCATTAGTCCTCAGCATACCACAGGTAGGGAGTAGCGAACGCACAAGAACACAAAACCTCTCATTGCACAGAGACACAGACATGCAAAAAACACATGGTGAAATAGGAAATGACAGCTCAGCAGGTGTTCACACCCTCATTTCTATACAGCAGAGCTCAACATGGTGATATTTTTAGCTGCATGAGGTCACTGCAGGTCAGTTAATGGAGAAGAATAGCGTCAGCCGTGTCTGCAGGTGTGCTGACCGCCCTCCGTTTGTTGGGTCTGTCAGGTGTTCATCTTCTCTCGCTCAGAGGTGGCTCCTGGAGAGTTCGAGTGCTGGGGTCACTTTACTGAACCGTGGGGGCTGAAGGCCTACGTCACCTGGATGACTGTGGCAGTCTTTCTGCTCCCAGCTCTCATCATCACCATCTGTCAGGTAATATTAGTTGCTCTTTCTGTATATTTAATCGATACATAGTGGCCCTTGGCTGCCCTAGATATTTTATCTTACAGGCTGATCAATAGGATGGAGGAGTATTACCAGAAATCAGAGTCTGCATTATTGGAAGTTAATGGCAGTTCAGTCCACATAATACTAGTAGACTGCAATATAAAATATGAATAACAGTCGGATTGCTTAACAAGACCATTCATATTCAGTGCATCACTGTCATGTGGGACAATGTGATACAGACACAAAATACTGGGAGATCGCAATGTATTTTGCCTAAATGGGGATATGCAATACAGATCGATATTTCTTCTGCTGTGTGTTATATTTCCGGATATAAGCTAAAGATACAAAAGAGGTAGGAGATACTCTAGCTTTAAAGTGGCAGCAAATAAAAACACTTCCACTGTTGACTCCAAAGAATCACCATTAAGCCATTTGAATACACTTCCTCGACTAGCAATGCTACAAATAACCTGTGATTCAACACTCTATATGAGATACTGTATTTACATTGCTAAATATGGTATCTTCCTGGGAGTGACCCCATTTAAAATGAATGTGTGCCCGTGAGAGGAGGGGAGGCACTGAGAAATGCAAAACATCCAAGAAAGGCTGCAAGCAATGCCTTAAAAAAATTATGCGACAACTTATTCTTCATACTCACGGTTAAGTCTTTAGCACATCCCGCTCACAGTGAAATGTGATAAATGCACTGTACAGTATGTGGCAGATTGTCCAGCCCTAGTGTAATGTAAAAGTCAAAAGAGAAATACCCTTTCATGATCTAGAGATTTTCCTATAAAATGTACTTCACAGAGTAGTTGTTTTTTACTCTTTAATCTTAGTCAGTTACATGCATGAAGAAAAAAATTACTTTGACTGATTTACATTTTGCAAGTAGAAGTAGAAAATGCTATAATGAGAAAACACCACAAACTAATGAATTCAATATAAAAAAATGAACAAAAGGATAAAGTAAATCATCCAAACGAATGAACTAAGCAACAGAATGTGCAAAAATGTACAAAAGTATTCACAAAAATCGAAATGTAATAATCAAGAAAACTGAACAAGCAGTCAAGTAAGCTGTGAAATTAAAGTGGAACAAAGATCAAATGAACAAAATAAGCAAAACAATAAGCAAAAAGGAAGACTTTAAAGAAGTAAATTTACAAAAATTAACAATATAATAAAAAATGAATAAAAAGTCAAGAAAATGAGCAATAATACAAGCAAAATGATTGAAATAATTAATAAAGTTGACAAAAATGAACAAAAAAATAAGGCACAAAATTAGTAAATTAAACATTGGTATAAAAATCACACATACAATAAACTGAACAAAATCAAAATAACCAACAAAAATCAAAATAATCATGGAAAACCAAAAATTACCAAAATACCTGTTTGAAGGCAAAAATATAAATAAAAATACATATACATTGTGATAAATGTATATGTATATGTAAGCCGTGGACAGGCTTCCATGCTGCAGGAAATATTATCCAGAAGTGAAGCATGTGGCACAGAAGACACACGCTTTTGTTTTGATGAAGGACGCACTTGGTCGGCATTGTTTAATAACCCATAAGGGCCTATGGTTGGTGTTATGTAGCATCCCATGGCAGATAGGCATTCTGGCCTGTCTCCCATCAGTCCTGCTGCTCTATTTAGGGAAAGATATTTACAGGGTCTAGCTATTTCCCTTAATTAACACAGCATTTGGAGGACCATTGCTGAGAAGGCAGCTCAGAAAATGTGCCCACACGGAACGCCTCCTGCCAGAGAAAGGAATGTACAAGATTTAAGTCAAACATAGAATCCATGAGCTTTTTCCAATATCACATTTCAAATGAAGAGGGCTCTTCAGACACTTCATACAGGACTTTCTCAGAAGTCCTGTACGGTCTTGCATGGTGTTAGTTTCTCCTCAGTAGGAGGAAATAATCCGGAACATTTCAACTGACTTAGCTGAAGAACTATGTCGATCATTTTACTGTCTGGTTTAGATTGGACCACTGTTATAACATGTCCTCATAAAGAGGCTTTTAAACCTAAATGTGTTGGAAGGAGAATGGTTAAGAGCAATAAACCTTAAATAGACTACATATCATTTTAAAAACAACCACAAGAAGAGCTCATGTGCGATTACCCACTTACAAGTTTTTGGTCTTTGTCACTGAGGAGTGTGCCAGAAGTCAGTTTTGATGCATTTTATTATTGAATTTTATAGTGCTTGTTCAGATTAATTATGAAGTAGTAGTATTTATATTGGTGCATAAAAATGTCTGGCACTGATTCGTAGCTGATAGTGAAAGCCAACACATGCTCTCCCTCTCAGTTCTAATTTCCCATCACTGTTGCTGTCCTGTAAAGCAGAAATGCAAACAAGACTGTCGACAAAGGCAAATATTAACCCTAACCTGCACGTGCCGGTCACAGTGAACCTCAATGTTCAGGCACTGATGTCTGTGAATGATGAAATGTCTTGTCTTTTTGATGAAATGTGCGTAAAAAAAATCATTGATGTCTTTCAGATAAGAATCTTCCGTGAGATTCACAATAACATCTACCTGAAGTCGGAGCGGATGGTAATGGCTGAGCTTAAGAAGAATGAAATCCTCTTCCGCTTCCACAGCTTTAAAAAGGATGAGGAGCGGGCCAGAGAGAGGGGGAGGCGGGCGTCTGGGGGGAGCAGGGACAGCAGAGGAGGGCAACTTTTAAAGGGTGTGAATAACAACCCTCACAACAACACCCACAGCAGCAAAGTGGGAGAGTGTTACGACTATGTGCCGTCATCTCTTCAGTACAGCGGTTGCCGTGGGGAGCATGGCACAGCAGCGACAACATCGTCCATGCAGCAGCCAACACTGAACAGTTCAGATTGTCAGGAGTCCAACACGTCCTATGAGCCGGCCTCAGGATCCCCCCGCTGTTCACTTGAATATCCTCAACCCCAACGTCCACCCACTCCACCACCAAGCATCACCAAAGCCATGTCGAAGACTGTGAGGATGACCCTAGTCATCGTTTTGGTCTATACCATCTGCTGGTCCCCCTTCTTCATAGTCCAGTTATGGGCTGCCTGGGACCCCAACCCTCCAGACCAAGGTCAGTCAGGAGTACATGAATGTGTTTTTACAGGTAACAGTGGATTACACAGCCATCCTTAGATATTGTGACACTGATCCATTTTTTCACCTTTGTATGGCTTTGTTTAAAAAAAGTACAAAAAATCGTGTGTTTGACAATTTGGAATAAGAACAAATGACAGAATGAAAGAATGAAACCTTAAATAAAACCATTTGAATGAAAGTGAGCCATTTCAGGTGAACATACTGTATGTTTTTCCACTTTTCTCAATTTTGCTTCAATTCGCATAGATGGTAAAGTTTTCCATTTTAAATATTTCATCAGATATCAGATCTGGCTTAAGCCTCGTGTGGTCTCTTTTCAAGCAGGCACGCTCAGCACTCAGAAAAGGTGCTTGCATTTACTATGTGAAGCCTAAAGAAATGGCTGTCCCAGTTAACCAACCCGCTGTCAAAAGTCTCTAGAAACTTTTAATGCTTTTATATAAGTTTATTCGACAGCTTTACTGAATATGTTAAGTTCTGATCACAGATCCAAGAGAAAATTTTATGATTTTAAGATAATTATTTATTGTCAAATAAATGATTTCTTTAGTGAGTAGCTGTGTAATAAGCAGGACACACCTCTTAAACATGAATCATCTTGTCTGGGTTTATTTTGCTGTAATGTAATTTTACTGTACATTATATAGTCATTGTCCCTCATATAATTGACACATAGCTCTGTATCTGCAGTTCAACATCAGAAAACCACAAAAACAGATGTATGTTGTACAACTTCTGCATTGCTTATCTTGTTTTTCTTAGGTGAACCAATCTTTCCTACCACAGTTTATCCACTTAATTGCCTTAAATGCGCAAACCTCTGTGTTTCACACTCCATGCAGCCAAAAAACAAAAGTCAAATGATTAAGTCTGGTTTATAACAACAGCCTCTGATTGATTCTGTTCATGCTCACTCAGTATTCAAAGGACACCTAACTCTTGCTTAGATGGAGTGAAAGCAAGTAGAGGTCAAAAACAGTGTTTACCAGGAAATCCGGAGCTGACATTTCTGGCATCTCTACATTCTGGCAGACAAACAGAATCTGATGATCCAGTGATGAAGCAAGAAGGCCTATAGAGCCTTAATGTAGGCGGATACTCCTCACTGACTGGGTGTCCGCTGATCTAAAGGTAAAGACAAACACCAGAGGACAGTAAATAACCTGCTTATAACCCCTGTTGCTTTTGCAACAGGGGCAGATGTTGACATTTCATCAACAATGATCCATGCCAGCAGCTTGCACACATACTAGAAATCACAAGCACAGCACACAGAGTGAGTAAGCAAGCAAAACATGCTCACGTACATGTATATACACAGCGTACTCACATGACATACAAGTACGAATTAGCATTAATGAGCCCATATTGGTAACTCCTGACCCCTCCCTTTTACACACACAGCTGTTTATTATCATCTGTGTATTTAATACTTTGGCATTTTGGTCCCATCTATTGTCCTTAGATGGCTCCAGGGAAAATATGTTTAACATTATAGCATAAAAGGCTCATTATTAGAAGAAAAAAGTAAAAACAAAAAGAGGAAGTGTGCGTGGTTGTAGCTCTGGTATATTTAAAGTGCTGTTATTATTCCTTAAGGAAATAAAATGAAAAACATAATCATAAATATGTAATATTCAAATTGAATAGCTGTGTCACATGTTTGTATCTGGTTCATGTAGGGGAGATGAGGACAATGTGAGGTGTACTGTGATGTTTCAAGGAAGAATATTCTCCTTTAACTCTTAAATTCTGTATTTGTTTGCCATCATACGGTAAGCATATGCTCGTACAGGTTTTATACACTGGGACTTTGACCACTGTCTATAGTTAATATAGAAAAAACAAATAGAACAATACACAAAGAAAAACCACAAACTACCTACTGTATATAGCTTTTATCCACATTCAGAATCAGACGTACTTTACTGATCCTAAAATGGGAAACTGCTTTGTTGCATCAGCATAAGTACAAAGATTACTGCACAGCAGAAGCAGAACTGGTTAAGTGTTTACCAACTATCTGTATGACATTACCATCATAAATAAAGTGACGATGTACACTGACCGCACACTGTTCTGTTTATCAGTTAATTGTTATCTCTCTACTTTCTAGGTTTGAATTTTTAATGACAGTGTTAAACATGCAATATGCAAGATGTGAAATGTATGTGCATTAATTTTTTAAAATTTCTAATATGTAAACAGGTTGTAATGTAAAAAGTTAACATTTTTCCCAACTGTCAGTTGTGAGCGTCCATAACAACAGCAGTCACACTGATATCTATGTGAAGACTTGGCTTAAAAGAAGATTCTTCACCTTTTGCTCTTACAATGAAGATGTCTATTTTTTACCAGCATTTTTGTGCCTGTTTTGCCTTGATGAGATGATGGAAATGTTGAGTAGTGAGTAGGGAAATAACATGAAACGAATGGTCCAACCAGCTGGCACCTTAACCTGGGATTCATTATTCAGGGCCCATGTGGCATGCATTATTACCCTGCAGCTGTTGGGTTCCTCATATCTTACCAATTCTAATGTAATGTATTTACATGTGCTTAAAAGACACATCCTGTTTTGTAAAGTGCACATTTGTGTTTCCTCTTCAGGAGTGGCCTTTACTATCCTGATGCTGCTGGCCAGTCTGAACTCTTGCACCAATCCGTGGATCTACACGGCTTTCTCCAGTAGCGTGTCCAGAGAGCTGCAGAACCTGCTGCACTGCCGGACACGACATGGCCGTCGAGGCTCCCTACCAGACGACTCCACTACCACACATACCTCCACCACCAAGGACAACATGTACTGACAGATGAGGAACAGTCACAAAGGCATGTTTGAAAAGTCACGCATGGCTGCACAACCGCCCCATTTGCAAGGACGTGCTGATGCAAACAATGCCACCGCCACCTCCAGCGAAATAGTCTGAAAACAGAGAGCACTGACCTCTACCAGATGTTTCCACATAGTAAAGGACAGCTGTACTGTCAACAGGACTTCTATCTGCAATCACCGATGCACCCCACCTCAGCAGTGAGGAAGGGTGTCATTGAAGATGTCAACACCATTTTATGGGGGAACTGTGTCACACGGTGACAGCCAGCGACAGCATCTGCAATGTGAAATGGCCTTGAATTTAAAAAGATTTTCACCTCACCTGCTAATAAGTAGGACCTTGTACACTAATTTCCACAAGAAAATCTCTGGCCCTGTTCAGACAGGGCAGAGCTGCAGGAATGCAAGGGGTGGATCACTGTGTTAATGGCCTCACGGCATGCCTAATATACAAAGCAGGCGAGAAAGCTTCGGGTGTAGGAAAAACAAAGCAGCGAGTGAAGGAAGAGTGAGAGATATTTACAGGCAGAAGGAGAGAGTGAGACAGCTGCTGGACTGAGAACAGACAGAGAATGACATGGATGTTACAGGAGCAGCCCTGAGAAGGCTGTACAAAGAATCTAATAATGTGAAAAAAAAATTTTAAATCAAAGAAAACGGATTAGAGATGGATGCTTGAGGCTGAATTCATATTCTCTCAAGAGGAATCCAGTTTCACAGAACAATAGTGATTTGTTAGTAGGCTGGACAAAGGACAGTGCAGACATGCTCCACGAGGGACGGCAACAGCACAGATCAATGCAAACAGTCAGAGGAGCTGACAGAAAAAAACAGAATTGAGAGGGGGTGGGTTACAGTCTTGAAGAATACAAATGAACAATCCAGGTTTCCGCAACCAACTGGGACACAATTATGTGGTTGTATTTTGTACAAACACAGTGTATGAGGTACACATATTACCTTCCTGTCACGCTCTCCTGAAAATATGAAACATGAACTTATGAGACACAGGAAGGAAACAAGAAATATAATTCATTCCATGTACAGTAAAATAGAATGTAAAGTATATTTATTGAAAATGTAAGGCACATTAAATACTATTACAATTTGTGTGAGATAAGTGTTGAGCGTAAATCATAGAACTGTAATATCCTCATTTATGTGACTGAGTAGAAATCAAGGAGATGTCAGCCCAAAGATTTTCTGCAAAAGTTAGGTCTCATCAGGTTCTAATAGTACAGCTGTTAAACATGGTCAAGACATCATGTTAAGTAGAAAACGGAAGTCTGTGCTTTAGAGACGTTTCATATCAATTCAAGTGCCTGTAAATGTCAGCTGACATTTTCAGGGGGCCTCCCTCAGTGGATTAATCTTCAAGTGATGTCAGCCATGTTATTCTTAGAAGAGCTACTGCTGCAGCAGGGATCTTTGGACATGTTAGATAACACCATGAACCATGCGTTCTCTTATTTCTATATTTATTGTTGTACAAATGAATACAGTATCTATCAGTATCAGTTTCTGTTGGAGCCTTAAATTCATGTACAGTTTTTTATATCACCTTTTTTTCTGCGTTAAAAGAAATGTATTGTGCCCTTCAACTGCATGACTTAAATAGTAGTATTATGATTCTTTTTTTATAAATCATAAGCTACCACAAGCAGTAGATGTGATACCTTTCTGTTTCTATAAAATAAGACTAGAATTTACTGTATATGGTTAAGCCATACATTTTAGATTATATGTTCCTTAAAATAATCCTATATTTTTCTTTGTTTTTTGCCCTGCTGACTCTATTAGAGCCAGTTGATATTATCAGTGTTTGGAGAGTCTACAGGACAATACTGGGATGCTTTCAAGGTGTCTCAGGAGCGCATGTCTGGGTCAAAAGAGAGGCCTCACCTTTTCCTCTGTGCAGCCATGGTGTTTGGGCTTTCAGCATGCCACTGTGCATTTGTTCCCCAGATAGAAACCTCCACTTTGATTTGTTGCCAAATGAAAGGCTACAGCAACAACGTCCCATGTCTCACTTTGTTTTATCAGGAAATAGATGAACTTCTCCCAAACCCTCGGGGTGTTCATGTATTTTCCTCTTCCTGTCAGGAAGTTGAGAGGTCAGAAGATGACTCTGTTCTGCTGAAAGAACCAAACTCGACTTCCATCCAGACTGATGGGACAGGCCAAATATGCTTTTACCATGCATTATGCTGACACCACAGCTACAGTAAATAATAAATGTGCTGTTAGAAACACCTGCCAATATTCCCCAAAACAAAAAGGACACTTAGAAGGTTATTCAGAACTTTGCCAAAGCACATAGTCCAGTGTTCTTGTTGTTTCACAATATATGAAACCAACAACAAATCACAACTCATGACCTATGCTTTCCTCATTTTGTCAGATTGTGCCAGAGTTTAGTGTGTACGTTTTGGTTAAGTTTAAGGGGAACAAACTGCAGAAATGGAATATTATATTCACAATAACACACCATAAACAGAAGTATTGAATGCCTGACTGTTGCACCACAGGAGCTGGGACGTTACTTTAAAACTCATAGTAATCACTGTCATATCTGAGCCATTCCAAATGTTCTGTTATAATCACTGAATAAATGAACAAAAATGAGCAAAATAAGCAACAAAATAACCAATATAATAAACAAAGGGATGAAACATGAATAAAATAATCAAAGAAATGAACGAAATAAAAATCAAGAAATAAAATAATATATGAAGAGAAAATACAGTCTAGAGAGAATGGCTTAGCCCAGTTAATATGTTTGATGCATCTTAAATATGTATGAGACATGACATGTCTTCATCTTCTCATCCTAAATGGGTTAACTCATCCTCCCCTGACTTTACCCTGTTTTTTCTTAATTATTTTGCCATTTTCTTGATTACGCTATCCATGTTTTCTTCATGTTGTTTATTTCATTGCTCACTTTTGTTCATTTCATTTCCAATCCACTGCATGCCATCTTACTGTGTCTGTTACTGTGACCTATTGTTCAATATCATACAAAGACAACAGTCAATATTATTCATTGGCGTAGTGTGGGAAATAAAAAATGTCATGTTTTTACCTTAAAATGATCCATTTATATATTCAGAGCATTGTGCCATTGTGTTTCTAGCTCATGGCAGACTACTTCTACCTTTTCCTTCCTTTTGACTCAAATTATTACTCAATTATTATCATCCTAAAATTTGGTGACTACAGTGACTGCTGTCAGATTTGACATGTAAGTGTTGAAATGGGCTTTAGATTCCCCCTGTCAAGCCAAGGGGAAAAAGTTAATTTATTTTATGATAATCCATTGTTCCTGTTAAATTTGGAGAAGTCATTCAATAAAATGTCAAAAGCAGGCAGGTAAAAAACAAAGAAGATAGAGTTTTAAACTATTAAATATTCCACTATTGCAGGATTTTCTTGCTATTTCCAGCTTTTAAAAAAATCATTAAAGCTATTTTCACATCTCAGGTAAAATAGTGAGGTATTGTGTGATGGAAAATAGATGACTGCATGAGTGCAGCAAACTTAAAAATACATTCTTGCTGCTCACGGAATCATTAATTAAGGATTAATGACCCATTTACTAATGCCAGAGAGGCTGCTCATGCATGCTTAATACAAATCTGTTTCCAAAAAATTTGAGTCACTGTGAAATATAAATAGAACAAAATGTAATGATTTGAAATGTTAATGTTAAACTCATATTTTGAATATAATTTTTTTTTACCTTTTAATCCTCACAAGGGTCGGGTAGGGTATGGGGGTCTATCCCAGCTGACTTAGGTCAAAGGCGGGGTACACGCAGGATTAGTTGCCAGTTCATCACAGAACCAGCATATAGAGACAGACAGATATTCACACTCACATTCATACCTTCAGGAAATGTAGAGTGACTAATTAACCTAACCCCTGTTTTTGGATGTGAGAGGAAGCCAGAGGACCTGGAGACAACTCACACAGACATGGAGAGAACATGCAAACTCCACACAGAATGTCCCCACCAGCTGCAGGGACCTCCTCCCTGTGAGGCGCTGGTGCTAATCACCGCACCGCTGTATTTCCCATTTTAATTAAAATATGACTTACAAATAGCCCAAAGATAACACATCAAATGCTGAAACTGAGCTATTTAATTGTTTTGAAAGTGACATGCACATTTTGAATTTGATGCTACCAAGGTGTTTCAGAAGAGTTCATGTGATATTTACCTTTATGATCACCACCTGTTCTTTTAACAACACTAAATATTTGGAAGCTGAGGAGACAGTTGCTGTAATTTTGAAAGTGGAATGTTTTTACAGTTTTATTTTTAGGATGGGGTTTAGGGTTTCCTTCATCATATTTTATGTTTTATTGTGCAAACATTTGACAAATCACAACTGCAGGCAGGTCAATTCAGCATCTGGACTCTTACTATGGAGTCATCATGTTGGGAAACATGCACAACATGATTTGGCATTGTCTTCCAGAAATTAATAAGCCGTTCACTGAAAAAAGACACTGTCTGCTTGGCAGCATATGTTGCTCCATAACCTGTATACATTGTTCGACATTAATGTTGCCTCCATAAATGTGCTGTTGTCCATGTCATGTCCAGTAATGTATACCCATACCATCACAGATGCTGGCTTTTGAATTTTGCCTTTTTAAGTTCTTATGACAAGTCTATCAGATTCACCTGTCCATTATCTCTTGAGCCTGGAGGGCACCGCATCTGTTCTAAAAAAAAAAAAAAAAAAAACCTCCACATTTTGACCGGTCAGAGAATAGAACTGTTTTCCATTTCACTTCAGTCCATCTTAAATGAGCCCAGAAAAGGCAGTGTCATTTCTGGATCTGGTTCATATAGGGTTTCCTCTCTGCATGGTGCAGTTTAAACTTGCATTTCTGGATTTAGCATCAAATTGTGTTCACAGACTGTGGTTTTTGGGAGTGTTTCTGAGCCCATGCATTGATCTACAATGGAATCATGACTGATTTTAAGGCTGTGCTGTCTGGGCCCTCCACATCACCATCATCCATTATTGGTTTTCAGTCTTGTTCATAGAGTGATTTCTTCAGATTTTCTGAATCTAGTAATGATATTATGAACTGTAGAAAATACACTGGGAAAAAAAATCTTAAATTGTTGCACTATTTGCCAGTGTAGTCTTTGAATGGGGAACTCCTCATCATCTTTAATTCACAAATACTCAGCCTTTCAGGAATGCTCTTTTTATATTCAATCATGATGCTGCTGGTGATTGTTGTGCTAAGTACTTGTGGAACTTGTGTTCTACGACATATTTTTAAGTACTCTTCAGTCTTTTCCTGCCACTGACAACTTTTTCAATACATGTGGCTGGCATCAAATTAGAAAAAAAAAATGACATTTCACAGTTTCAACTTTATATTGTCTTTGTGCTATTTTCGAATAAATGTTTTTCTTTCTTTTTTCAAATTGTCACATTCTGGATTTGCACCGACTAAAATTTTCAGGAAACAGGGTTGTAGAGTTGTGGTTCCCATGTTTGATCTTAGCACCTATTTTGAGGTTATTTGGGTCAAAATGTTTCATACTATGGTATACAAAATCAATATATAAGGGTTAACCAAAAAGGCCAGAACAGACAGAACACATGGTGGCTCTAATGAGGGTTTTCCACCACAGGGCAGGGTGTATTCATTAATTCGCAGCTCCATTGCTGCAAGCCACAAAATATTACACACTGAGCCTTTAGCTGACTGTTTGTAACAAAGGTCTTGATTCTAGTCTGTCACTCGATGCCTACGGTCAGTTTTTTTTTTCATTATCTAACTGTCACTATGGCTTTTCAGTGTTACAGTCCAACACAATTCCTGCCTTGGCCTTCTTTCTTTACAGATTTCTTCTAGCATATACACAGTTTGCCCTTGGTCTACGTCCCCCTCTTCCACAAGTTTCATGAGAATCAGTGCCATAGTGTTTGAGTAGTTCTGCTGACAGACAGGCAGACAAATAGGAGTCATCTCATGACCTTAATTAAACTCTCTGCTAAGATTTCCTGGTGGCTCTGTTTTGTTTCTTGAGCATTGTAATGTGGCAGCAGCTTTAATCACAATAACCCCCATCCTGACCTCTTGCCAAAGCATGTGATAAACACTGGATAGAGTAATATGCCAGTTTTCTGTAATCCTCTGATGCATGTGCAAGTGTCAGTGTGTGTCTGTCATGTATGTCAAGTGCTGCGATGCCTATAGTATCCTGGCCTAAGCGGCATTGATGTCTAAACTCAAGGTCACTTCTTTATTACAGTCAGACGCCACTTCCTGCCATGTCTGGCTGTGACGGGGTGTAAGGGAAATAAATGACCCTCCCATGCTGGTATCGCAAGGGCAGGAAAATAGGTGAACTTCCCTCTTCAAATCAATTCAGGGTCGGCCAAAAAGTGCATCCTGTGAATAATGATGGAGCCCCCCCCCCCTTCCAGCCTTGACCAAAGTCAGTATAAATCAGACCTGGAGCCAGGATCTTTACTACGCTGAGCAATATGTCTGCATTGCTTAACTTAAGACCCCTCCACAGACCTGATGAGTGCTGAGGCTGCTCCTGTGCTCATTCCAAGACACCGGGAGGCATATCTGACTCTGACCAACTTACACAAGAGACCTTTGTTTTTGTGTTTTTAAAAAGCTCTGGAGCATCTTATTTTATAATCAGAGGAAGCAAAGGAAATACAAGATGGGTAATTTAAAAATACAGAAGTATTTCTTTGTTTAATTTTTCTCTCTCCTTTCTATCAGCATGAAGACTTTTCCTAAACATTTTGTCTGTTATTACAACTGGGAATCTATTTTGGGAGTTTTGTCTGTTTTGCACATGTACTGTATTTTTCTCACAAGAAGAGACATTTGTGTCCAGAGAAAATTATTTACAATATAGTTTAAATGTCCTGTGCTGTGCAATTTTATGGTTTATATGAAATCTTTAGTGTAAAACAAATACTGTGAAAATATGAACTTGCAGTTGGTACAGTCAATCTTGAGAAATCCTGATGGAAAAACAAGCAGTTTTAAATTTGAGTAACTTATGACATCCCAAGAAAGAACCAATCACAGTCCAACTACTCAAGGAAGTTAATAATGCACCACTGTATTTTTGGCTCAATTTCTGAAGAACATTTCTCAATTAATAAAACAAGTTGTCCAAATGCATTTATGTTTGCCTTTATAATAATTTGGTCACAACTGACTTTGTGAAACCAATACCAAATAACTACTCATCTGTCAAACACACCCAACCCTATAAAAGACACCACAGCTTTGGAGAAAACAACATCTGTAAAAATATCACGACTGGGGCCACCTGACCTTGGAATGCTGGAGGCAGGGTGGACCACCAGGCAAGTTGACAGAGCAGTAAATGTCCATCACTCCACAATAGTGCTCTTACACCAGCATCATTTGGCCAGAGGAACAACAGCAGACTAGAAACCAGTAGAGATATATCCACCTCAGAAACAGGTTCTGACCCGCCACTGTTACAGCAGCAGAGACTATTGACACACGCAAGAGACCAGTACCTGTAAAGGTGTAAGCACCATACATTGTTCAAGCAACATAACCTTCAGTTATGGTACTTCAATGTGTGGTGCTTGTGTTTCTTGACATTTTTTTGTTTGTTTATTGTTTGATATGTGCCTGATTAAGCTAGGATATTCATTAAAATGTAATGAGGAACAATACAGTGGATCTCAAAAGTCTACACACCGCTGTTCAAATGCCAGACTTTTATGATGTAAAAATTGACATAATTTCACAACTTTTTCCACCTTTAATGTGACCTATAACCTGTGCAATGCAATTGAAAAACAAACTGAAACCTTT
>JAQQAE010000752.1:0-29887 GCA_029823295.1 Pseudamia nigra
CAAAAGTAGTCGAGAAAATGAGCAGAAATCAACAATATAATCCATATAATAAACAAAAATGATCAAAATGCTAAATAAAATGAACAAGCAATACAATTGTCTTGAAATAATAAAGACAATGAACAAAACAATGAAAAAAAATCATAAATAACAAAATAATTGAGAAAATGAAATATTCAAAATATTTAGGAAAATGAACAAAAATGGACAAAATGTAGTTTTATTTATTTCAGTTATTTGCAACTCAATTCTAGTACACTGATAAGCAATAAATAAACAAGCTTTTTCATCATTACAAATAAAACAAAACAGAAAAGGTGTAGGCTGAAGTGAATTATATCTAACCTTTTACATGATTTTTTTCCCCCCTTTTTTCAGCTCTCATTTTAATTTTAAACATAGGAATAAATGCAAGAGATAGAACAAAATACATTATATAGACCTGTTGTTGTTTACCTCACATAAAAACATTTCATGTACAATCTAGAGTTCATTCTTCAGATCATATCATGTGGTATTTAAACACTTATATAGTAAATTTTTATTTTTATTTATTGATTAGAAATTTTAATGACCATGACCTGACTTCTTTTACTGAAACACATCTTTGTTATTTCTGTTACGAAGTTATGTTTTTAATAGTGTTGGTAAGTTAGTCAGCAACATAACTCAAAAAGGTAAATACAGTACAAATTTTGCAGAAATGTTCAGGATAGGATGAAAATGCTATGACGTGCAATCGGGAAACCGTCTGGATGCAAGAATTTTTCTTAAAGGATTTTTCACGATTGCAAAAAAGGGACATCTTCAACATTTTTAGTTGTATTTTCACAAATAATACACAGAAAAATTAGAAAAAATACAACACCGCATAGACTTATAGACTGTATATATCAATGGACTGAGTAACAGTGACATCATTTATTGGTTTCTGAAGCCATGTTGAGGCCAATCATTGTTCCATTTTTCAGTTATTTTGTTACTGTTATTCATTTTTTCAATTAATTTGTTTTTTTGCTTACTTAATTTTCCTAAATATTCTGTACACTTTCAGAATTATTCTATCACCAGAATTTCACAACATCAAGATGATGATCATTTTGCTTGTATTTTACTAAGATAAACAAGACTAATTAATCATTTTCTGTCCACATGAATCATCCAGACAGTACGTTGTAACCTACTAAAAATACACCAATGTTAATAAAGTGACATGAACAACTACATTTTAAGGAGTTTAATTTGAGTGTTACCTGTCTTCAGTGTGCTCTTATTTTTGTGTACAAGCTGCATGTCTTTTGTTTTGTTATGATTTTTCTTGTGTGTGGAGCCTGAGAAAAGAAGCTGCTACTGAGGTGGGAGCTAATGAGGATCCAAATGAAGAATAACGAGAATAAAGGATCAAGAAAAACATGGGTGACTTCGTCAGTGCAGGAACACATATCAGTTCAGTAATTTGAATCTTCAGTTCAGTGCATGACATTGGATTTATTGTGTCAATGTGCTCAAACTGGCCAGTAATGTGATACTATAATGACATTTTAAATACATAACCACGCACAGTGATTTTTGTTCCCGAATGTGAAAGTGAGCACAGATATGATCTATGAATAAGTAAAACGCAGATTGAAAAATGACCTGATTTGAAATATTTTATTGGTCTGAACAAAAAATTGCTGTTGTTGCTTGACTAAAACCTTAAAACACAGAAGTTGTATATGGTTTGTAACGAATTTCACATCCTCAGACCAGCTTTATTCTCTGTGGTTTAGTGTTGATGAAATTACTGATTGAAAGACACCTTTCGGGGCAATCACGCCTACGAAGGGAACTTGTGGAAAAACATTTTAATGAGATCACACCTGAATACAGTCATAATTAGATTCATCCCTGTTGACCAATTGTTCATCATTTGTCACACCTGAAAAAACCACCAGAATGAATAGAGAGATACACAACAGCTTCACAGCCCATTGGGCTGTTGCTACAGTATCTGAACATGAACAGTGAATAAAACTCATCTGAACTGGACAGTGTGCACTGGACCTTGGGTGTTTTGATCCACAGCATCCTCAGATCAACTTTGTAACAACTTTTTGTCATAAACACCTAGTTTTGCCAGCCCTTGGTTTGTATTCGTGCAGGAAATCTAATGCTGATCTTCTTGTCATTTCATAAATGGACTCATACTGCGTAGAGGAAATGTCTTGTCCTAACAGATATCAGGAAAAACAACATGCAGGACGTCCTTGCGCAGCAGGGGGACACAGCGGTGAGCACCATTGACTCACAGCTGTATGTTATTGATTCCTTGTTGGAGAATGCCAATCTTTATGGAGTTTGCATGTTCTTCCTGTTCTCCAGGAAGAACTGTGGGAGCCTCTGCTCAGTGCTCAGGTCTAAGGTCCTGGTTTAAACTTGTGGTTCAGGTTTACAAAGACGGGTTAAATGCAGAGACAAAAATAAAGTGCACTAAAAATGGCTTCAGTGCATCCAGGCTGTACAGCATCTGCTGACATGCCTCAAGTGCATGTACACTTTGTATCTAATTTTTACATACTGTACGTGTGTGTATTCATGCTCCTGAGCGGGCTTTAACATCTCTTTTGTTGTGTTTTCCAGATTTGAACATGTCCTTCCAGAGTCCATCTGGTTCTGATGTTCTTTAATTTATATTCAATATGGGTGTGATATGACGTGTGGAAACTGACACATGATTTCAGATGAAATAGGGCTGTAGAAGGTCAGCAGTTCTTGGCAAAATTTATGAAGTTTAACTAATCAGTCTTTCAAGTTTTATTATTCACACACACATAAATTAACTAATCTCTTGACTTGTTCTTTTGTAAAATGTTCTACCGTACCTCACCACTCTGTTTTTGTTATTTCTGTTTTGACAGTATTCTAGAGGAAGTGAAGGTCTGCAACATCAAAATAAGTATAAATATTCAGAATTCAGTCATCACTTGAAATATTATACAGTGTAAATTTAAATATATATGCTTGCTTGTACACAAACACATTTCACATTTATGCATATTTGGTGGACTTGCTGGGCATTGCATACAAAATCAGAATCCAAACCTTTTATCTCTGGTTTTGCTTTGAATTAGTGTCAGTCTTGGGAACCTTCTGAGACTTATTAAGACATAGTAAGAAAATAATAGTCTTAAACCACATCATGTTGGACTGTGTAAAATTCTACAATCAGTCTATTTAAAATGATGGATTTATTTTTACAAGACTTGGGCAAAAAAGATTAATGTAACAAGGTGTTTTTATACAATTCTTTGTTGCTCAACTCCCTCAGTTATTTTGTATTCACACTCTGTGACTGAGACAAGTCCCCAGTCGTAATATTTACAGTGATTTGGTCTGCATGACACCAATACTGTGGCACCGTCCCCTCACAGTGTAAAATAATTCTGAACAGATTTGTGATGTTGATATGAATAAAAAAGGGTGACATGGTGGTGCAGTGGGTAGCACTCATGCCTCACAGCTAGAAGGTCCTGGGTTTAATCCTAACACTGGGTGGTGGGAGTTTGCATGTTCTCCCTGTGTCTGCGTGGGTTCTCACCGGGTACTCTGGCTTCCTCCCACAACCAAAAACATGCACTAGTGGGTTAGGTGAATTGGTGACTCTAAATTGTCCATAGGCATGAATGTGAGCATGAATGGTTGTCTGTCTCTATGTGTCAGCCCTGCGATGAACTGGCAACTCATCCAGGGTGTACCCTGCCTTTGGATATGAATAATCTGTGTGCATTTGCCTATGTCTTTATTTATGTGGGGAAAGAAAAAACTTAAACCACACTAGCACATGAGGACCTTCCTGTTACTGAGGGGATACAAGGGCAGTTTTCACAACTTTGAACTGCTTTTTGATGGCTAAGACTTTTAAACTTGGGTTTGGATCAGCTATTCAGTTAAGATAAATCAGACAAGACCGATATGTCACAATAAACCATGTATAAGGAATGATATGCATTTATATTTTGGCAGTGACTCTGCTGGAGTGATGCTCTGGAACGTCTGTGTAAGTATGACACATACAGTCCGTGAGATCATAAAACCCCTCCGAGCAGAACCAAACATCATGAGTTCATCAACAAGTATATAGAATAAATATTATTCTGATGTTTGTGATTATTATTGTTATATGTCATAATTCAGGAGGAGGCTGGGAAAATGGAGGAGTTTCTTTTTTGACAATGCATAGGCAAGGACCAGGTTGGCGTGTGCAGCATTGCATAGGCAGAATGAATGAATGTGTCCATGGTTTTAAAGTGCACTAACTGGGGAAGGAGTGAAACTGAGCGGCTGGAGAAGAAGCCCCGCTCTGACCCCTCGGCTTACCTGAAGTTAACAAGTTGCTCAACTTAAGGTTGGGGTTAATGGCTATGGAATGCATGATATCAAAGGAAAGTCCAAAGAAAACATGAAAACAAAGAGTATGCGTGCCCGTGTATTTCTTGCCATTGTGGGGACAAAGCCCAGTCCCCACTACTTTACACTGATTTTTGAGGTTTCAGGATTAGTGTTATTACAAATCTTACACTAGGATTAGATTTGGGGGCAGACAGCTATGATGGTTAGGAGCTATAATAAACATCATATCATTGGAGTCCCCGTGAAACATGGAAAATAAAGAGTGTGTGAGTGTGTGTGTGTGTGTGTGTGTGTGTGTGTGTCCTCTCTGCTGAACCTGCTGATTGTGCAGCCCAAGGTGAAAGGGATATGTGTTACAATTATCTTTGCTCAGACCGTCTGGGTAACACATCCGTTGCCTTAAATGACCCGTTTTATCCTCGAGGAGAGAAAGTTAGATGGATTCAGACTTCACACCACCTTAAATTCCTTCCCAGCCAGTCCATGAGCCACCTTAAATGTCGGCCTAACTCATCCAGTCGTGGCTTGCCCTCCCCCTAAACTGAACAGGAGACAGTTTCCATGGCAACCACCAGTGAAAGTGTTTTTTTTCCAGTGCTGAGCTGAAGGCTCTGTCTTGTCTCTATTTCCTGCTGCTGAAATGCACAGTGTGTGTTTGTGTGTGTCGGTTTTTATGAGTCTATATTTGATGTGTGTATGTGTGTGTGTGTGTTGTACATTAGATGGCTAAACTGTATTTGCATGTCTGAATGAATAAAACTGTCATCGTCTATGACACCAAATCAAACACCTCATCATGTGTGTTTGTGCACAGAGAGCATCGAGGGGCTGACTGCGGCGTTCGGCTGCTTGTTTATGTGCATCTGTATCAGTGTCTCTTGACATAAAGCCTAATTGTGATTCCTCTGCATTAGATGACTCATTTTCTCGCTCACACAACATCTCTCTGACCAAGAGGCAGGAACAGATGCAGTGAACTAAGCTGACTCAGAAAAATAAAACAAACAAATAAAACTAACCATGAAAGTGAAACAAACAAACAAACAAAAACATCCCCCAAACCTTATCTCCAAAATTTTTTTAAAATCTTCGACAATATGATTATGGCTATGAATTACTGCTCTATTTACTTTCTGGATCAGGTTTGCATTTAGATTAAAACAACACATACAGTAGAGGAAATAAAAGAATGATGTAACACATAGTGACTGAACTTATAAGCGGTAACAACAATCGATACATTGAATTAAATAATCTACAAAATGAACAAATATTATTCAAATCATCAAGAAATTGAAAAAAATCTAACAAAATAATTGACAAAATGAGCAACTTATTTAAGATAAAATAAACAACAAAATGAACAAAATGAAGACAATAAACAAAAATGAACATAATGATAAAAAATATACAAAATAAGCAATAACATGCTTGAAAAGAAATAAAAAAATTGAAAGAACTGAACAAATACTTAAAAAATAATCAAAATACTCATAATAATGAGTCAAATAATCCACTAAATGAACACAATAAATATATAAAATGAACTGAATGTTGGTTTGACTTTAAGCTGCAGCTTTTAACGTTCTTGATCCATTGTGTATTTAGATTAAAACAGGGCACAGAGAAAAAGCATTTTTTGTAAAATATAATAAAATATACAAAAAAGGTAGAAGTAAGATACAAAATATACCAATAAACAAACCAAAATAATAATGAAAATCAACAAAAACTGTACAGAATAATAAAAAAAATGAGAAAAATAATTGAGAAAATGAGAAAAAATAATGTAATAAAATAAATCTTCCAGATAAAGATGCAAAGGGAAGAATAACACACATAAAAAGAATCATCAGGGTTGTTCTGCTTCATTAAAATAACACTAAAACAGTAGAAAATAAAAAGTAATACACTCATTAATTACTAATGCAAATCCACCTGATACAGAAAATGAAAGGACTGGAAAAATAAACAAAAACAAACAAAAAATAGACAGCAAAATCCACAGAAAAGAACAAAGCTTACCAAAATATCAAAATGTCACTGGACAAAAATGAGCAAAATAATGATGAGCTACATGTTGGGCTGTGTTTGAGCTGTAACATTTACCTTCTGGATCAGATTAGTATTCACCTTAAATCAACACAGAGAGGAAATAACGAGGAAACAGACAAATCCAGGAGCTCATGTTGGAGAGAGCAGAGCGGTGCAGACAGGACAGTGATGTAACTCAGCCGTAATGTTTTTGCACAGATCCATCACTCTCTGACACTGGAGGCATGACAATAGAAATCCACCAGTCTTCTTTTCCAGACCAAACACTGTCTGAACACAGCTCTTCGTCAGCCCCTCCTCTTCCTCCATCACTGCATGTGTCGTCCTACTCTTTTCCCTTAAAGGTCTCATAAGTTTCTATCTGTAGCCCTTTAGATGTGTTTAAGGTGATGTCTACGATGTTGGAAAAGGAGCTACAGGATGAAACAGGTCACTCGCTTATTTTGTTTCCTTTTGTTTCTTTTGGATCATTTTTGTTTATTTTCTTGATCATTTTGTTCATATTTGTTTATTTTCTTGACCATTATGTTCATTTTATTGTTCATTTAGTTCATTTTCCTGATCACTTTGTTCAGTTTTGTTCCTTTTTCTTGATCTGTTTGTTTCTTTTGCGTATTTATTTTCTTAATCATTTTGTCCATATTTGGTTATTTTTTGCCCAATTTGTTATTTTTTTGCTAATTTTCTTGATCATTTTGTTCATTTTTGTTGACCATTTTGTTCATTTTCTTCACCTTTTTATTTTGTGCATTTATTGATCATTTTTGGTTATTTTATGGATGGTTCCGTTCATATTTGTTTATTTTCTTGATCACTTTGTTCAGTTTTGTTCCTTTTTCTTTTCATATACATTTTTTTTTAATTTCATGACTATTGTGTTCATTTTTGTGCATTATCTTGCTCATTTTGTTCATATTTGTTTATTTTCTTGATAATTTTTTTTCAATTTGTTCATTTGTTAATGTTAATTTTTGTGCATTTTTGAATAATTTTTGTTTAATTTCTTGATCATTTTGTTCATTTTTGTTCAGTTTCTTGATATTTTTGTTCATTTTTGTGTGTTTTTGGATCATTTTTGTTTATTTTCTTGATCACACTGTTCATTATCTTGATCTTTTTGTTTATTTTATTTTTTCTTAATATTATAAAGTAAAGTCACTCACTGATGCATTAACAGTTCACCAAAAAACAAAGTACTCGATGCTCTGAATTTCCAAGGGAATCGACAGAAGCCAGACTAAAGATGTCTCCAGTGTTAAAACCTATCCTACGTCCTTATCTGCGCAAAACACGTCAACATAACCAGGCGTATCCTCAGCTTCCCCAAACTGCAGCATCCGAGCCAACAAACCTGAAAGCATAAGTGAATGGAAAGGGAATAGAGAATGAGGACGATATGAAACTCTACCAAAAAGTGGAGCAAAAAGACCAGACATTCCTGAGATGGTACCAAGAGGAACAAGTGGGAGATATAAAAACAGCAGTGATGAAAAGTCTATGTGAATGTTTGTGTGGTGCCTGAGGCTGTGAGAATGTGGGAAATCCTTCACACTGATGGGCAGCTAGAAAATTACACCAGCTTTTCCTGCTCTACCCGCCCCAGATGTATTGTTTTATTCACTTTCTTTGCGCAAATCATTGCTCTCCTGTATATTTCTCATGTATATTTTAACACAGGTTAAAACCTGTGCATCTATTAATGTGGGAAGAAATGAAAAAAATTGACTTGTAACAAGAACTGTGTAGTACTGCAAAGCTGCAAGACAATAGTGATCTTTAAAAAAAAAACGTGCATGTGAGGGGATGCAGACCCTGTGCACACCTCACTTCTCCTTGGATGTCACCAAGGGGGCACAAGTAGTGGATGAAGCAGACCTTAACCTTTGTATTGTCTTCATTTTTGGGAGCGTTGAAAGATGCATGCTACACCCTCCACTGGGCCTCCCTGAGAACTCTACACCCTCACTTTGTCTTGAATTTGAATATTAAAATTTGAAAAGGGTAAATATGGCCTGAATAACATACAAGGGTCAAATGTCTATGTCAAGTGTTACTGAGTTTCATTACAAATATTCTATGACTCATTATGGTAGAAAATGCACATGGGTTATTACTGCAATTCATAGTGGCTGAATTCCATTTCAGTGGATTGCTCCCAGGGTTTGGGGTTGTTCATCCTGTTGTCTTGCCATGGTTTTCTGAGATGCTGACAAGTAACTGACTTGTTGAGAGGATAGTAGTGGTGCAGTCCTGGACTGAAAGGTGTATTTTTACATTGATTTATGATTTGAATTCTGGTTATTTCTGTTACAGTTTGTTTCTTTCATTCTGCATTTACCCACACTAACGTATACATGTGGATTTGTTTGTCAGTAGTTTGTGAGGACTATTTGTTAATGTACAGTTCTCACCTATTTTCCTTGTCATCCCATGGTTTTTGTCATTGTGCACAATTAAAGTGAAACTTTATCTCTGTTGTGAACCAAACTCCCTGTGAATGAGCTTCATAGGGTGGAGTCAGAAAGAGGCTGAGTGCAATGATTATCGTGTGAATGTTGTGTGGATTTAAGACAGGAGGCGTTCAGGGACATGAGGAAAACAGAGAATCACAGCTATGTATGTATGTAAAACCAGATGAGAAAATGAAAGACTTGGTTTGAGGTTTTGCCCTAATTACGAGAGTCTGAAGAAATGACCTATTGGTTCAACCCTGATTAGAGGCGTTTTTTTTTCTATAAACTTCATGATATACAATATTAGTGTCAGAGAAGTGCAACTACACAACATCATCATCAAGAAGAAAAAAATTAAGACGGGGTGGCAAGCTGGGCCATTTTCAACTGGAAGATTTTTTTTACATATTAAGCTGGTATGATTGCATGTAATTACCAATACTGATGTGTTCTGTCACAGCTGAGTCATATAATTCAGTTTTCATCATGGGTCAGACCAAAAAAATACATGAGTCAGTCACAGGTGATTTAGTCTCTACTCCAGGAGGGGGTGTGTAATGCAATACTATTTGCCAACTGCACCAACATTTTTTAAATTTTAGTTTAGTTTAGAGCTTATAGGACTTGATGGTATTTGCACTGTTTCTTGCCTGGTGTCCGAGTGGGAAATTACTTAAAGGGATTAGATGCTGCAAACCCAATTGATTTGACACAGTACCTGCTTTTGTGAGTTTAGCATACTTACCTTGCCTGGGTAAGTGTGTCATCTTGCCTGACCTTTTTTCATTTTATTTTCTCTCCCTCCTTCGCTTGTGTCCTCCTCTTTAACTCTTTCTTTTTTTCTCCCTTCCTTTACTTTTTCGCTTGTTTCATGTTCTCAAATGATGCAAACGCATTGTTAGTGGGGAACCTTAGAATCTTCAGATGTTTCAGCCATTACCACAAGACACTCTCATCTGTGGAAGGCCTGCTGGGGTTGATCAATTTCCATGCCCAATTAAAGCATGCTTAGCCAAGCCATGCTTCCTGTATTTTACAGACCGCAGAGTGCAGGAGGTAGGAACATTGGTGCTTGGTGGGACATGTGAAGAGCAAGTTTTGCTGTTGCATAAGTGGGGCTACTCCCTGTAGAAGACTGGGCCACCATACCCACAGAACAGAAAAAAAAACAGAAGAACCAGATGCCATCTATGCACCAACCAAAAAGAAATTCACACACACACCCACACACGCACCCCCCCCCCCCCACACACACACACAGATGAACAGTGGTGATTACAATACTGTGCCTGCCTTCGGTGCACAGGGTATGAGCAGGATGAGTGGTAATGTAATAAACAGCAGACTGGATTTATCCCATGTCTGCTGCTGTTTATGTGGGAATAAATGCATTTTCGACAGCTGAACCTGTTTTTTTAGAAGGTAATTCAAAGGTGTTGTGAGAGGATGCTGCGGTGCCTCATCCACAACTTTTTGCCTTTGATTCAGAATCCTTTGCCAGTGGTGATCGCTAACGTGCTGACTTCCTTTAGCCACAGTTTACTCAAAGACAAGCAAAGAGAAGAAATAACAACAGAAGTGCTGCAGACAAATAGAACAAAAGAGTTGGAGAGCAGAAACTAATAATTGTGCACCTTTCACAAATGTGTAGCTACAACTGTTCCCCGAGGGCTTAGATCTGAATTGAAATGTAAAATGCAAGACGAGAGTGTGTGTGTTTGCATGTTATTTATTTTACTGGTTTATGCAGCTTTTCCCTCCAGCAGTTAGTTTATGTGATCAGTCATTTTTGTCCGTCAGCAACAACAACTACTACTCCACTTTTTATGAAACATGGTTCAGGGATATGAAATGGACCAAGGACAAACCATTCAATTTTGAAAAAAATACAAATTTTTGTTGAGGTCTCAGGGGCCATCTGTGTCAGATTTGCTCAGACTATCCCAGAGCATCTATTTAGCAGAATCACTGCCAAAATTAAAATGTGTAAAAGCTGCTATTTAAATCAATCTTGTTTAAATCAGATGAGAGTTTCTTTTCCTTTCACTCAGGTCCAAAAACCATCCTTTAATTTGAATAGAATGATGATTAGACATTCATCCAGATAACTTGAGGCTGTTCTATTCCCCACATTTGAAAAATATCTACTTAAATACACAGTTACCAAATAGCAGAATTCAGAACATTTAAAAATCTTCTCTTGTTACAAGCAATAGCGCCACCTATCCGAAACACTGACAAGATGCAGATATTAAAGTAGTCAATAAACAGTGATACTGGATAATATGACCAAAAATGTTTATCGCTGTAACTGACGGTTTCACTGTACATTACAGTATTTATTGCTGCCCCAGAAAATGAGTAAAATGAATCTTCTGTCAAAAAGCTGTGGTCTGTGAAGTCAGCATTTCTTTTTTCCTACATCACCTGAACACAACATTATAGCTCTATGTGGATTTTTTTCCTTTAATCGAAACAGTGAAAAAAGACATTAAAAGACACATATAGGAAACATTTATGACCTGCTTATGTGTGAAAAAGACATGAGTATTTTAAGTTGTTTCCTTCTTTTACTCTTCTGAAGTGAGTTGTAGCTATTACTGGTACTTTTTCTTTGCATCCTACAAATACCTTCACTGCGCTGCACATCTGGTGGTAAAAATACTCCCAGAACTAAGGAACTATTGGTCAGCAATCTAGATTTATAAGTTAAGGATTAATGAGCTGCTTGAGAGCCGACTGGTTTATATCGCAGCACCATCATACTATAACTCATGGTTACAACATTCATAATAAGAAAATTTGATTAATATAATTAACAAAATATCTGAAATGGTTTAACATTATATACAGTCTTATAATGCCTTGAATCTAGAGCTTTAACTTTCTCTGTCTCCGTCTTTCCACGCTGTGAGACTTCATCCTGTCAGAGGCAACTGTAACTGCTTCTTAATGTCGCAAAAACAGTCAATCCTGGGTCATTAATAATTGTGTGGTGGGATGACACTATAATGAAAAACTCATACTGCAAATTAAATTAATACTGCTGCATCATATGAGTTGGTATACTACCTCTGGCTGAATATCAATGTAACTGATATGATCACTTTTTTTGATGCGACCATATTTGGACATATTGCCCTGCTCTAATTTAAAACTCCTTCACAGATAAAGGCAGAAACCAAAGACACAAATGAAGAGATCTCCTGGTGTCACAGTGACAGAATCTTGGCTCAATGTCGGTGAAAAACAATCTTTACACTGCCAAGACGAGACAGAGGTGCGTCGGCCATGTTTGTGCAGAGGGCTTGCAAATCGGCAACAGTGGCTGGTGTGTTTGTGAGAGGGAGAGAGAGAGAGAGAGGCAGCTTGTGCAGAGCCGAGCGGCGTTATTAGGATTCCTGTCACAGTCGAGGCCTTTACTGGGCAGAGGAAGCGACGGGAATGATGGTGGGAGAAGGAGAAGGAAATTGAAGCGATAGAAGACGGGGAGAAGCAGAGAAGGTATTGATTTAAATCTCACCCTTGCGAATCACATCACTAATTCGCTGACTGAAGCCTGTGACAACAGCTCATTGTTATATCTGATCACACCGAGCCACAGCAACTCACTTTAATTCACATCAGTGACCTCAGCACCTTCATGTTTCAGGGAGCGGCTCCAAAACCAAAACAGAGAAGTCTCATTAAGATCCAAATATCAGTTTTTAAGTGAAAATGAGACCCCGTATCATACCATTTTAATGTCTTTACAAAGAAATATACTGATTTAGTTTATTTTGATTTAATGTTATGAGCAGTAAATCACACCGGGGTTCATTACTTTAAATCCAAATGAACAAAAGAAGCATGAAATGAACAAAATAAACAAAATAATCAAGTAAGTGAACAAAAATTAACGAAATAAGCATTACATCAACATGAAATTAACAGAATGTTAAAAATGAATGCTATCATCAACAAAATGAACAAAAATCTATAAAAATATAAGGAAAATATTTTTTAAAGACTATACAAATGAACAAAAGAAGCATGAAACAAACATGGAATGAATAAAATTAACAAAAATAAACAAAATAATCTGGTAAGTGAACAAAATATGAATTAAATGATTAACAAAATGAACAAAAATGAATAAAGCATAAACAAAAATAACAGAAAATGGATAAAAATAAACAGAAGAAGCACTGCATAAAAACAAAATTTTAAAAATTAAAGAAAAAACCAACAAAATAAACAAAGATCAATTAAAATGTAGTAAAAATAAATATAAACAAAGAACAAAAATGACATGAAGTAAAATGAAATAAACAAAATAATCAACAAAATCAACAAAAATGGATAAAACTGAGGAAAAACAATGGGAAGAACCAAAATAACATAATAATCAAGAAATGAAATGAACAAAACCAACAAAACATACAAATAAACAAATAAACTGATGAAACAAACAAATAAACTGATCAAAATGAATGCCACCACAATAATAAACAAAATAATGAAAAAAATGAACAAAATAATTAACAAACCAAAGGAAAAGTAAAAAATAAGTAAAGAATGAGGAAAAAAAACAAGGTAAAATCTGTTCCTCCCTTTTTTCAGAGAAGAGAGAACTGAAACGTGCAGCACAGTCACCACAAAGAAAAAAAAAACTCTCCCGCAGACTCCAAAAGATGAACTGAACTCAATGAAACTAAAACTGCAAAAACAGAAAGAGCAAGAACAGGTAAAGAGGTCGCTGAAACTCACCGTCTTCTCTGCATTCCTCTGGCGGCTTCGCTTTCTTCGCAAGTCGCGGATCAAGCCACGATGTAGTTTTGGTGTTGTGACTGGAAAAAAGAAGAAAGAGATGTGTCGATGAGGGTGACGAGGAGACGAAAAGGTCAAACTGAGGTCGTACAGAGACTGACGGAAAAGACAAGAGAAAGAGATGAGAGCGAAGGAACGCTATCGACCTGTAAGCAGGAGCGTGAGTGCAGGAGAGGAGAAACAAAGGAGATTTCTGAGGTGAACTAAATGGTCATTAATCCATTAATTAGCCCTCAGTCACTAATTAGTCAGGGTGAGAGCAGAGGGCACGGGTCTGCACCACTGCGAATGTCTGTCTCTATAGTATATATATCCAGTCTGATTAGCAGCATTAGGTCACATCAATTATTTAGCACACAGGCCAGTGCTATAAACTTTACACAGCCGGTCTACATAAACCATGTTTTTAAATGGA
This sequence comes from Pseudamia nigra, assembly GCA_029823295.1. NCBI lineage: Eukaryota > Metazoa > Chordata > Actinopteri > Kurtiformes > Apogonidae > Pseudamia > Pseudamia nigra. The sequence continues at coordinate 14,125 of JAQQAE010000752.1, forward strand.
GGTGCATTGCATTAAATCTGCTTTAAGCTTTTTTTGTTACTTTCAAAAATAAATACAAGACTTTAGCAGCTGCAGACATAAAGGAACAAGCCGCATTTTAGAGGAATTGCATTCAGTGTATATTGAGGATCCAGGGGCAGGGGTTTTACAGTGACTGAAAACTAAACAAAAATAAAGTTGACACAGGAATATACTGTGGCGAACTAAAAGTCTACGTATTAGTCATTTGGAAATGTCAAATCAAACATACAAATTGCATAAAAAATACAAAAATGTACATGTTTTACAAAAGCCCTATCAGTATAAAATAGAGGTTGTGTTTTTTCATTTCTATTTTTTTTTTTACCATTACATCCGTAACTGCACAGGCTGAATTTATGATTTCAACTGTTTAATGTTTAACAGTGCAGTCCTGAGTGAAAGACTAAATAAAAAGAGATTTTAGGACATTTTAAACACTCTAAAAACTTTCAAAATCGTTTCAAAATCATAAATGCATTCATGTTTTCTCTTACTCTATGAAGTAGACCTCCCCCTTCTCTGTATAGGCCATCTCCCAGTTATCAGGCAGGGGACCCAGCTCCTCTTCGTCTACGTCGGGGACTTTGGTCGGGGATTTAGAGGGAGATTTAGGGGCCTCCTCTCCTTCGGTGGGGGGTTCTATGGAGGCAGGGGCCTGACTGGACGCTTCAACTGCAACCTCCTCAGAGGCATCTGTGCTCTTGTCCTCATGTTCACTGGACTCTGTGGACACACACACACACACACACACACACACACACACACAGTATCATTCCACTGCTCTCATAAACACCACTCAGTCTGTGGACAAAGACACATGCACATATGCAGACCTGGATGCACACTACTCATGCCATGCATGATGAGTCAGAGCCAAACCACTGCAGAGCTATGAACCCCCAGGATAGAGAGAGAGAGAGAGAGAGAGAGAGAGAGAGAGAGAAAGGGTCTGAGGACAATGAGCATGAAGGGAAAACAACATGAGGATGTCAGAAATGGAAGAAGGGGGAAGGACTGAGACTTTAGGGGTCAGAGAGTGAGTAACAAAACCCAAGGAAAGGTTGAAAGAGTGAGCAGAAGAGCTGGTGGCATCTGTGGCAAGAGAACACGTGATAAAGGAGAGGAGAAACAGTAATCTGTAATGTCAAATGCAAGAGATGATGGTGGAACTCTGGGCTGACACTCAAACAGGCTGTTAAAGGAACAACATGGTGGATGTGGATGTTTTTTGCTGTTTATTTTGTATTTGTTATAATTTATTTCCTGTTTTGTGACAGGAAAACAAAGACATCGTCATTATAAACAACAACTGTATTACACTTGTCACACTGTATCACACTATGAATCAATGCATTCAATCATCCACATTTCTGAAACAATCTTTAATATAATGGAATAGATGAAAGTCAGTCACTGCCATAGTTGAATGTCATGACAGATATTGATGTTCAGCTGATATTATATATCCTCATAAAGGGTTTTCCCTAGTTTTGTAGGCGCTATTTCACCAAAAGCCACAAACTCACTGAGGAAAAAATTAGGTTTCACATCTTTTCATATAAAACAGGTCTGGAGGCTCTAAAAATAATGTTAATGTGTCACAATTCTCATTCAAAGGAGGAAAATGCTCAACCCCTTTTCAGGAAACTGGACCTAGAAGATGCCATGGGATTTCTGGATGAATGTGATGTCACAAATATGCAGTCACTGTCCTCAGTTAGTGGTTCAAGAACTACGAGACACACCGGAAACATCCTGACAACCTAGGACAGAGGTCTGCAACCTACAGCTTCAGGGCCAGAGTAGCCCCTCCCCAGTGGGACCTGTGGCTTTGTCCAATGATGGAAGTAACACTTTTTTATAAATCAGAAGGAAAAGATAAAGATCAACAAAAAAAGGGGGGAAAAAACTAAATAATGGACAAAAATTAAGCCAAACTAGAAATAATCTTGAAAATGAACAAATAATCTCAAAAACTAAGAAGAATAACAATACAATACATGAAATAATCAAAAATGAACAAAAAATACTAAAATGAAAAAAAAATAAGCATAGTTCCAAAATAAATTAGAAATTTTACAAGCCTGAGTATAAAATTAATTTTAAAAATTCACAAAAATAGTAAAACCACTGAATTTAAATTTAACAAAACATTCAAGCAAATGAACAAAGTAGTCAAGAGAATCAATATAAACAACAAAATGAACAAAAATAATGTGCAAAAGTAATCATGGAAATGAACCAAATTTACTAAATACTTTTCAAAATGAACAAAAATGAGGAAAAATGAACAACATAATCAATAAAATGAACAGAAACTACCAAAATAATGGAAAATGAACACAATTTTTTTTTTAATTACAACATTATAACCAAAATGATCAAAAGGGGATGAAATAAAAACAAATTGGAGTCTGCATGCTGCCAGCTAAAACATGCATCATATATCATGTGGCACATCAAAGTTTTGCAGCTCTAGACACTTTTTTTTTTTTGAAATTCAATGCCCAAAAATGGCTCTTTAAATAATAAAGATTGCTGACCCTTGTCCTAGAATAAAGTGCTGGTGTTGGGGTTGGAGGGGGGATGACATCCGTGGCACAGACTGAGAAAGGTCGTGGTCGACAGGAGCTCATTCATACTTGAAGCAAGCGCACACAGGATTATACAGACATGGTAGAATGTGGTATTTTGATTTGAAATTTATAATATGCATTTTACGAACATGAGCGAATTAAAATAAGTCTTGTAGTATTAGGAAAACTCCTGTTATATACCCTGTTATATGTTGTGGCATCACATTAATTTACAGCAGATTCAGGCTGTTTCTTTGGCATCAACATCAGTGTAAACATCTGGCTTTGCTCTCTAATTAGCAGGACTAAAAATAACTCGATTGTATGTTTTCTGTCGTTGTCTATGGAAAAAAAAACAAAAATACCATGACACAATGACAGTAGACAAAGAAAAGCAGAAACATTACAATAAATAGAAATAATACAAGACAACAACGAAGAGAGCAAAACAGATGGGTAAGAAGAAGAGGAAGGGGCAGAAGAACCAGGACCACAGAGACTAAACCAGAGAGGTCAGAAGACTGAGGAAGAGGAGGAGGAGAGGAAGAGGGAGGAGTATTAATAGAAACAAGGACAAAGGCCAGTGGCAGGACAGAGGGACGGCAGCTGAAACCAAAATGAGACTCTGGACAGTGATATTAGTAGAAACATTAAGGTGCCCTTGTGGTTCTGTTACGTAAGGTTATTGAGAGCATGTGCAGTTCACAGTCACGCAGTGGAGTCTGTTAATGTCTGTAACGACCAGTCTGGGGGCAGTGCGTCATCACATCTGTACACATCCAAACTGTCTGCACAATATAAACTAGATATAAAAGTAGATCAAAGTGTTTTGATTTACCCTTAAGGCGCCATAAAAAATGCAATCACAAGTCATACAACAACTGGTTTGTTTCTCAGGCTTTATTAAATCACACCTGAGGGGAAAAGATCAGGTCTTCATGTGACACTTAAGAATGTAATAATGGAAAACGTCTTCACTGTGCAATGTTAGTTTTAGCCATGTTGTCGCAAAAGGTGGATAAAAACACAAAAACGGGATAATTATGCATTTTCTTCTCATCCCCACTTGTGACCCACAGGTGAGTCACAGGGGGTTTTATTTGGGTTACACAATAAATTTGCTTTCCAAGCATTTCTGTGGGAGAGGCACCGGATGGTTCCCTTAAATCTTAAAGAGAAGATCCCACACACTGCTCCCATTCAGCATCACACTGCATTCATCACGGTTCGTCACCAGTGTAGGTCAGTGATGCCAAGAGTTTCTACTGTACATGATGACGGCGGTGGGGGTTGGTGGTGGTGGTGGGCTTATTTCCTTTATTTCTCTTCATTTTCTTGATTATTTTGTTTATTTATTTTAATTTGTTCATTTTGTTGAATTTGGACTTATTTTGTTTATTTTTGTAATTATTTTGTTCATTTTGTTCCTTCACAGGCTTGACTTATGGATATTAGACATATTATATATTAACATATTTATTAACTTCACTTCACTTTTCAGTCTGAAATGGATTTAATTTGACATTTTTAAAAAAATAGCTCAGTTTGAAAATGTATGCTTGCATTTTAAAATGAGTTTCAGGGCAGTTAAAGAGGACCTGAAAAAAAATCCTAAATTATTTAAGGATTATGAATATTAATATTTCTATGTTTTCCTGAAATACATCCAAACATGTTTGAGATCTTTCAGTTTTTTTTTCTGTCTGTATGCATTAGTATAACAGGTAAAAACAGAAGTTTTGAGAAAATACGCAAAAAGAACATGATGATAAAGAGAGAGAAAGGTTTTCTTGTCCTGTGAGATGAGAGGAGAATGCTGGGAGTGGCCTGGTGTGAACTGACTGGTGTGGAGTTTGTTGACGTGGAGACTGGGGTACACCTGTCAAACTGTCACACTGACTGAGTTGATTTAATTGAATGTTAATTTTCCATTGATTATGGTTTCATTTTTAGAAGAAATTCTTAGGGTGAAGACCTGTATTTCATTCCTCCATACTGTATATGTTTGTCCAACATCCGCACAGAGGTCGTTGATTACGTTTCCTTTTCAGTTCACTCGTCTCAGAATACTGAGGCAGTTTTGTGGGCCCTGCATGTACACAAACTACCCAAATGTATGAGCGTTTACAGCAGATTGTTGTGGCTGAAGGACCAGATAATACCACTGAGGTGCCACATTGTGCCTGTTATAAAGTGCCTTTAATGACAATATAGGAAATGATGCTATAGTTGTATGTTAAAAGGCTTTGAACACTGGACAGAAACAATTAGGAAAGTCAGAAATAAACCTGATATGCCATATACGTAAGACCGGGAGTACGGTACGAGCGTGTCAGGGTGGATAAAGAAGTGGGTATACACAGAGCTGACTGAAGAATAAGTGTGCAGCACTTCACTAATGGTGTAGATACATAGGGATGTCACTGATAAAGGTCCAGGATTGCCAAAATAGTAGTGTGGGCAATAAATTCTGATGTTGAGCAGGAAAATGTATGGAATGTTCTTTTCAAACACTTAAAAAAAGATTGTCGTAATGTTTTATATGTATATGCTGTATAAAGACATGTATAAAATAAAGTTATGTACCTAACATAACTCAAGTTTCTTAAATCTGATTTTGTTGCTTTCATCTTACCTTGGGTAGACTTTAATTCTTTTTAAATCCAAAGAATGACAGCATATATAGACTCATGCATTAATAATCCTCACAATCATTAGTTTGGTCAATGTGTGGTTGTGGATTTAGTTGCACAGACACTTCTACCTGCCTAGATTTATTTATTTCCATTTTGTTTTGGTCTACTTTTTTCTGTGTATGTGAAATCTCATCAAAGAGCTGCGTGTTTACATTTCCAGCAATTCAAAGCACCACATAGTGTGTTGGGCCAGAGGCAACTAGACACAAATTCACATGACTAATAAGGAAGTGATCTAGACTACCTGGTCAAAAAAGTCACCACCTGGATTGGAAAATTACTGCATGGGTGATTTATGTTTTAACTGCAAACCAATTATTTAACCCTAACTGATGCAATGAGTAGCTTCTCATTTCTTCAACAACCATGTCAAAAAACACATCCTGTGGTCGTGGAAAAGGTGTTAATCTGTTTCAGGAGGGTCAATTTATTGGCATGCATGAAGCACAGAAAACATCTAAAGAGACTCATGAAACTACTATAATTGGATTAAGGACTGTCAAACACATCATTTAAAAACTGGAAGGATAGTAGAGATCCATCATCTACAAGGAAGAAATGTGGTCGGAAAAACATCTTGAATGATCGTTATCGGTGATCACTTAGTTCGCTGCCATTTGTGAATTTCCCCTTTTTGTGGGATCAATAAAGTATCAATCAATCAACTGATTAAGCGTTTGGTGAATTGAAAGTGTAAAAAACCAACAGTAGAACTCAGGGCTATCTTTAATGGTGAAAGCAAGAGCATTTCCACATGTACAATGTGAAGGAATTCAAGGGATTGGGACTGAACAGCTGCGTAGCCTTAAGAAAACCACTCATCAGTGAGGTTAATCAGAAAAAAGGTTTCAGTTCGAAGGGAGCTTAAAGATTGGACTCTGGAGCAATGGAAGAAGGTCATGTGGTCTGATGAGTCCAGATTTACCCTGTTCTAGAGTGATGGGTGCATCAGGGTAAGAAGAGAGACAGATGAAGTGATGTACCCATCATGCCTAGTGAATTTTGTTGGCTAGGCAGTGCATTTTGGTTAAACGCTGTTGCCCATTAAGTTGGAATCATTTGTTTGCAGACACTTTTCTATTTTTATTCCTAGTTCTTCCCATTATTAATCGCCTCTGGAGGAGATTAATCAATAAAGTTTTTATGGGGCGCCGATGTGGCTCACCTGGTCGAGCGCATCCACCTATCTCAGGCCCAACTGGTGTGACGTGTTTGAATCTGACCTGTGGCCATTTGCTGCATGTCACTCCCTACTCCCTTCTCCCATCTTTCCTGTCTATCTCTACTGTGTTGATCAAGTAAAGGCAAAAAGCCCATAAATAAATAAAGTTTTTAGAAGGTATACACTTTATCCATCAAGAATAAATCACACTGTCACAATCACTTCATGAAGTAAAAAAATTTTATTCCAACTTTAGTGAGATTACTGTATATGGCTTTAGAGCTTGATTGCTTTGAAAAGCCCCAGGAAATCATTGTCTTTGTCTATTTCTCTGATTTTTATTTGCATCGCCACTCCCTCCCATAATACACTGAAGTGCTCACTTAACCATCAAGCCTCTCTCATTCTGTCATGCAGCACAGACAAGAGTTTTAACAATGCTGTTTGAAAACACAAGCTAGAGGCAACTTATATACCTCGACTTTAAGTAATTTAGTGAAAAATTTACACACAGTAGCCCTTTAGCATTTTTATTTTAAGGTTGAATTCAACTCAATTTCAAATCAAATGTATTTATATAAGACCAATTATACCAATACCAATTAAAATGAAAGATGATGATTTGATGTTGTGGAAAAGGCAGTAAAAGTGATCAAAAACATGAATTTGTGCAGAAATTTGCTCAAAATGATTTATAGATGGTGCATTTGTTGTGAACTAAATAATAATGGTGGTCTGCCACGTGGCCTATCTTGTACCTGGTGTGATGGCCACTCCATTTCCGTTGACCACTGGACTCTCCTCTTCTTCTTCCTCGGGCGGCTCAAGGCTTGCGCGCTGCTCCATGTTGCTGACGGACTGGTTCCTCTTTCTCTTGCCCTGGGCGCTGGGCCGGGCTCCGGGCAGCAGGGCCTCACTCACATTCAGAGGAGGGGCTGCAGGGGATGGCTCCGCTGGAGGTTTGGGTGTACCGTAGAAGTTATCTGAGGACACAGACAAATAGTGTGTGTGTTAGACACACACACAGACACAGAGCTGAGGCGAAGGAACACAGTGTCTGGAAGACAGTGAACCTGTGGGCAACAGGGAAGTTTGTGTTATTAACTAAGGATTGATCGTTTTTAAAAAATGCTTCTTTGTTTTTCTAACGTGTGGGCGTCTAGAACATGCTTGATGTAAACATTTTTGTTCAATGTATGGCTTGTTCTGTTCCTTTTCAGTTCAACTTTGTTCATTTTCCTAAATATTTGCATCATTTTAAGGATTTTATTGTTGAATTTAGCTCATTTTTGATCATTTCATCTAATTTTTTTTTCCTTTGTTATTTGATTTTCTTGATCATACTGTTCATTTGTTAACATTTTGCTGCTTATTTTCTCATTCCTATTTATTTCTGTAACTATTTTGTTCATATTATGGATTGGCATGTTCCTTTTTTTGCATTTCCTTGATTATTTTCTGTATTTGTTTCATATGGAGGATTATCTCAATCCTTTTTTGATTCAGTTTTAGCCATTTTATTGCTTTATTTGTTCAAATTTCTTGGTTATTTTCATCTTGTGTTAATTCCTGCTCATTTACTTAATCATATTGTTCATTTTTGCACATCTTGCTGCTTATTTTGCTCATTTTGTTCATTAGTTAACTATTTTATTGTTATTATGCATTGCTTTGTTCATTTCTGCTCATGTACTTAATTCACTTTTGTGCATTTTGTATTCAGTTTCTTCATTGTTGTGTTGATTACTTTACTCACTTTTCTTTATTTTCTCGACTATTTGTTTCTTTTCTTGCTCATGTTGTTACAGTAAGTCTCCCTTACTTTGTTGACTATTTTCCTGACTTTCTTGATGTGGCTGTACAAACAGCGGGCTCTCAGGTGATGTAACACAGTGTCTGGAAGACAACATGCCTGTGGGCAACTGTGGCTTTCGTTGATATTAATTTGGGATTGATCTTTTAAAATAATGCTTCATTGTTTTTCTAGACAGCTCAGTAAAATCTCACTTTAAGGCGGCGTTTTGGATCAGATACAATTTTGGCATTAGCCAGCTCACTAGTTTTCTGCCTCTTAAGGCCCAAACCAGCTGTCATGTTCACTGAGTCGACGCCTCCACAACTATTATTGCTTCGGACTATAGAAAGGTGCCGGTCTTGAAGAAAAAATATAAAACAGAATAAATACAAGATTATGAGGAATACCATTTCATTGAATTGCGGGTTTAAATGGTCAATAAAAACTAATTTCCAAAATATCATCATCTCTAGTTTCCTGTAGGGTTTGGGGAAGAATTTGACTCCACTGCTGAAAAAACACTTCCTGCAATCCAAATATAACTACAGCAATAGTCTAAATATGTCTCTGAGGGGCGAGAGACTGTCCCTTTATAAGATAAATGAATGCTTTGGAAGTGGAGAAAACTCACAGTGTTTTTCCTGCCTAATGATGCACATCGTGTTATTTAAGGACACGGTGAAACTACAGAATACAAGATATGTCACTGTTATTATTACTGTGTATTGTCCTCATTTTCTACTTTATTAAAGTGGTGAGAAGGTCACAAAAACTTGACCTCAGCAACAACAGGAGACACTGAAACAACCCCCATTCTGCATCAAACTCCACCCTCTAAATGAAGCTCAGAACGAGGCGGAGAGTGCAGTTATTAGTGTCTACATGTGGGATGTGGATGAGACAGGAGGCCTTCAGGGACGTCAGGAGAACAGAGAATCACCAACATGTATGCAGAAGCATCACAGAATGAAAGCATACAGTAGGTCTGAGTTATTTTTCAGTTTTGCAAATTTTTCTTGTCATTCTCAAGAGGTGGGTGGAGTAAACAGAAACAGTACTCAGGTAAAAGCATTATTACTTTCTAATTTAATGACCCCAGAAGAAGTACTCATAAAAACAAGTACTGTACTTGAGTCAAAGTAAAAAAGTGTGTAGTTTCATAACATGGAATTTATTTCTACCTAAGGTACAGTACTGCCTTCCAACAAGTATTGTGGTCATTTTTGTTTATTTGCATGATCATTTATGATCATTTTGGGGGATTTTGTTGATTTGTGTTGCTTATTTGTGTTGCCTTTGTTAAACTTAACTGTTAATGGCTGTTATTTTTGTTCATTTTTTGTTCATATTTTGATCATATCTTGCTCACATTGTTGCATATTTTGTTGACATTGTGTTAATATTCTTGATTATATTTTTATTTTTTTATTCATTTTATTTTCTTCACGTTTGCTCTTTTTTGTTCATTTTGCTGGATTTTGTGCTTATTTTTGTACATTTTTGGTCACATAGTTGCTTAGTTTATTCATTTTGATCATTTGCTTAATTATTTTGCTCAGCTTTTGAAGTTTAATTGGTTATTTTGTTTGTTTTTTGTTTTTTGTTATTTCAGCTATTTTTAGTCCTGCTTATTGAGGTGGAGCAAAGTGTAACTGAATGGAAGTACATATTTTCATCAAAAAAGCAACTGAAGGGTAAAAATTATTTTTTAAATTATTTTTAAACAACTACTCTCAGAAGTACATGGGCAATTATGAGAAAACTAAGGTACAAGTAAAGGAGTACAGTATATGTACTTGAGAACTACCAACATCTGGTCATAATAATAATAATAATAATAATAATAATAATAATAATAATAATAATAATAATAGATTGACTGTTTTAGTGCTTTTCAAGCCTGCTTCTCAAAACGCTGACACTGAATCCATTATTCATTCACTCCACACTCACTCCTGGTGGTGGTAAACTACAGCTGTAGCCAGAGCTGCCCTCGGGCAGACTGAGAGAGATGTGGCAGCCAATTTGCGCCAAAGGCCTTTCTGACCACCACCAAACATTCATTCAGACAGACAACCATTCACATTGACACATATGGACAATTTAGAGTAGCCAATTCACCTAGTACATGTTTTTGGTTGTGGGAGGAAGCCGGAGTACCTGGAGACAACCGACACAGACACGAGGAGAACATGCAAACTCCACACAGAAGGGCCCTGCTGCTGGGATCCAAGCCAGTACCTTCTGGCTGTAAGTGCTACCCACTGCACCAGAACTCAGAACTGAAAACCTGAAGTCCTCTTAAATCTGGCTGAGTTAAGAGAGTGATTCTACAGCCTATGTCAACAATCAAGGTAGCAGGTTTGTGAAAAATGTGAGACATGTTGTGAAAAATAAAGGTCTGTTTTAAAACATCTGGGGCCATTTGGATTTCAGGATACTTGTGGTGTCTTCCATGACTCACAACACCACCAAAACCATCTCGACATCCTGGGATAAGGTGCCAGGGAGTCTACGTGATGGAATCCATGGCGCAGACAGCATAAGGGTATGGTCAACAAGAACTATTTGAATTTAAAGCAAAACACACTGAAATATAATGTTGGACACAGGGCTGAAAAATAGGATACTATGATAAAATACTCACTCTTGGGATGTGTAAGAATAAAATTAGCTTCTTAAAAAAAAGAGTATATGTCTCCATTAAATCAGTTTGTGTATGCCGTAGTTCTGAAACAGAGCAACATGAAGGTGATGATTAGAACAGTCAGAAAATAAATGAGATTTGTCCCGAGACTGACGGAATGGTGAAAATATGAGTTTTTAGAAAATAAGTGTTTAGTATAACTTCAAATAGTGTTAGAGGCAAGTACCACCATCATCAACACATTATTAAAACAGCTCCAACTGAAGAGTCCTGTCCACTCAGTCCATACAAACATGTCAAGCTGTATGAACCAGATGAAATGTTTCACCTTTTTAACATTCAAGCATGTCATGGATTGCTTCTCACCTACTTGGTGAGTCATGTCTGTCTTGTGTGATTTCTGAAACTCTGAGATAAATATAGGAGCCTTTACGTCATTGTCACTGGTTCACTAGGGACCAATAAAGAATCTCATAGTGTTCAAATTATGGAGCCAACATTTCTATTGATTTGCACTAAAAATATACATCATGTCTGTTCGAACGGATGAAGTGTGTGAAGGAATTAATTACTGTAACATGCCAGTATGGTCAGAACTTTGATACAGAAACATCATGGACATGACTATGATGCAAGAACATGGACAGCTGTATCACAGATGTGTGCCAGGTTATTTTAAAATTACCTCCACCAAGGAGGTTATGTTTTTTTCTGTTAGTTTATTTATCTGTTTGTTCACAATATAGCCCGAAAAGTTATAACTGGATTTGGATGAAATTTTCAGGAATTTTGCCATTTCAGGTCAGAAATGGCAAAAGGACCAGTTAACTAGATTGTGGTAGTGATTTGGATCATCGTCTGGATCAAGATTTTTAAAGGATTCTTCACCATTGTGAGATAGGGCCAAATTCCACATTTGTCCTTGTAACACCACAAATAACGCCCAGAAAATTTATCCAAAATACAATACAGTAATAGATTCTATCAAACCACAAAATTTGATCCAGATATGGGCAATATTCTGGATACAGTAATGCAGAATGTTTATACCATACTTACAGAGGTCAAGGAAAAATATAGCTATGCAACTGACACCAAATTGTAGTGGAAATTCTGCTGATTCAGTAATGTGCCCACAGATCAGACATATCGTCAACATTTATTGAGGTAAATCCAGAACATAAATTGCATAACATTATTGTTTCGTTTCAATATTTTATACCACTATGAACCAAAACTGAGCTGCCAACATGGAGGTCTGCGCTCTCTGAGTGCTTTCTAGTTAAGTTCTGCAACTGGTGGGCAACAGAATGAAATAGATTTTTATTTCATTATGTAATAAAATCCGGGTTTTATAATAACCTGCCACAATTTGTAATACATGATTCCATATTACAGTGGTTATGCCACAATGTAGGAGTACCGATGAAATCTGTGATAATCTATCGCAAAATGCAGCAGATTATTGAAAAACATAGGTGTTAAGACATAATGAGGTGAAAATGTTTTACGTGACTTAGTACATAATGGGTCATAAATAATGCATTGTTAAATAAAGTGAATATAAACAGGTGGAATCATGATTTTTAACTCTTTTATTTAGCTTCTATTTAACCAGGAAAATGACTCATCGAGGTTAGGAATCCCTTTTGAATGAGTGTCTCGGCTGCAGCACAGTGAACACAGTCACACACAGACGGCTGTAAACACACATTCATACAAACATCATAGCGCAGTCACACCAGATATTATTTAAGACATGAAAGCAACATAATCTACAGGGTCAAACAAAGTCTCAAATAGTAAATTACAAAAATTGAAGTAATATTATATGTCAGTAAATAGATAGAATAGAATAGAAAAACTTTATAGATCCCACAAAAAGGGGAAATTCACATACGGCAGCAAACTGAGCTCATGCCTTGCAGTTTGGGGGAAAAGTGGAAATGTGTCTCCTTGAAAACTGTGAACTTTTCTTTGGAGCCTCCATCTGTAATAGAGAGGATGTTTGTCAGTATCACTGTCTGACCTAAACCTGCAAATGAGATGTTTTTCTCCCCAACAGCACTGTATACATGTCCAAGAAAACCAAGTAAAACCAAATAATATCGATATATCCCACATGTATTAATCGTAAAATATTCCATTCCTAAAAAGACCTGATTCACAATATCCAGCTGGAACCTGCAGCTTACACCACATTTGTTGTCCTGATTTCAACATCCTGAGTTCATGCCACAGGGAGACAGCGTAGGTCAGCCAAGATGGACTGTGCTTTCTTTACACACCTGTACACAGGTCCTGGAGACTGCCAGAGATTTTGCTTCATACTTTAACTATGTCCTGCTGGGGAATCTTCTGTTTCACTGACAATGAACCATGCCAACCAGTAGAAGAAAAAATAGAAGAGAGACTGAATAAAACTGTTGAACTACTGAGTGGCCAAGACCCTTCAGCAGCTATGAACAGATGAAGACAGAGTTACAAATTCTAAACGTGTTTAATTTTTTGCAGTGTTTATAGCCACATATTTTCATAGTTTTATATCTCAACAGTCTTACAACAAACTGACACTTTTTTGACTTACAAGGTTATTCTTTATGTTGGCAAACATCATACAAGGTGTGGGTGTGGCTACTAAATAATGAGACTGCACTTATGAGGATAAAACCACATGGTTCACAGTCAGTCAGGTTGTATATTAAAGGTTGGGTTTTCACACACAACTGCTGTGACGTGTCCAACAAGTGACATCTGTAGTTCACTGATAGATACTGTCTTTGCTAAGGCATCAGAAAATTATTAGCTTATGTTGATCAACATTCATAGCTTTAACAGTATTTGTTGATCACAGTTCATTAGCTTGTAAATCATGTTGTGTGTTTACAAACCACCCTAGTCTTTGTAGTGTATTCAACTGAATATAGGTTGAAAGGATTTGCAAATCATTGTATTCTGTTATTATTATTATGTTTTACACAGCATCCCATCCTCACTGGGATTTGTACATTTGCATGTGTTTGTTTTGGCAGGAAGTCCACTGCATACAGATGACACTGACACCAGTGATCAAATAAAACATACCGTCACAGTGAGTAAATGGAATAAATTCAGGTGTTTCCATCCAGAAACGCTACACACTGTGGGTTCAGATGAATCCAAATAGAAGCAACTGTTACACAACCTCCAGCTTCCTCTGTTGATGCCAAGAGGACTAAAACAAAAATAGTGCTGATCCTCTCTCATTTCACTGCAACAGGTAGAAGAGCTTTTTATATCAGAAACTGACTTGTTGTATTTGTTTTGTATTTGACTGGACACCTTCCTCTGCTGCTGTTTGCTCTTAAACCACGATGAAGTTCTTTTTTTATTTGACTTTTAAATGAGACCCTTGCTGACAAGAAAGTGTATTTTGCTATTAAATATTGAGAGAGAAGTGAAGATGTCTCATTTTATAATCCGTTAAAGTGGAAAGGGGCTGGGGTTTGGGAATCAGCGGAGGACATGACCGGCAGGAGGAGAACAACAGCTGAGGCAGACGTAGAAATGGAACAGTGATAAAGGACAAAAGGAGGCTCAGCGTAAAGAAGAGTCAACTCACTTTGATCCCAGCAGGAGTTGAGGCAGATCATAGAAATGACTCTATCACAACCACCACCACTGTGCAAAGTGCATTTATTCTGCTTCTCACCGAAAACATACAGCAATGATTACTAATGTCGTGACTAAAACAGTGTTTCTTAAACTTTTCTGGAATAAGACCCAAGATGAGAAATTTCCGCACAAAATAGCATTTTTTTAACAATTTAAATGTAAAATATAACACACGTTGTGTATTATTATATTATTGTGTACTACACAATATTTTAATATATTATAAAATATGCAAGCTATGTGTACAGTATGTATATAAATATTAAGATGTATAGGAATAAATGTTACATTAAGTCAAAATGATCATAATAACCAAGAAAATACACAAGATATTTACTAGTAGCAATGTAGCAAAATAATAAAAAAAAAATCATAAAATGGGCCAAAATAATTTTTAAAATGTAGCAAAACATCCACAAAATGAAAAAAAAACAAAGAAAATGTACAGACTCATCAAGGCAATAATCACAAAAATGAATACAATACTAAACTAAATATAAACAGTGAGTAAAATAATTCCAACAAACAAAATGATTATGTAACAATTAACAAAATATTCAAGAGAAAGAAGAAAGTTTTCACAAAACAAACAAAACCTATGAAATAATTAACACAACAATCAATTCAGTTAAGGCAAAGAAGCTAATTAAATAACAAATGAACGAAATTTTAGAAAATAAACACAATATAAACAAAATTAAAAGTGGTTAAAATGAATAAAAACGAGTGTAAAAAACAAAACAAAAAGCACATAAATGGACAATGGACAAATAATCCACAATATGAACATAATATCCATGAAATAAACAAGAATTAACATAAGATGAACAAAATACATCAAGAAAATGAACAAATTACCAAGCAAAAGAAACAAAACTTATTTTTTTTAAAAAAGGTGTTGTAAAGTAAAAGCATTTCCTTTCACGTGCTGCAGAAGCCTTTGCACAGTGGTCCGACTCTCCCATCATCAATTCAAGATCTAGTCAAAAAATGAATACAACTCTGGACGTGAATAAATGTTGAGACACTGCAGAAGCTTATTGAATCAATGCCACAGCAAATGGGGCGACACGGTGGTGCAGTGGGTAGCACTCGTGCCTCACAGCTAGAAGGTCCTGGGTTCAATCCCAACACGGGGTGGTGGGGTCTTTCTGTGTGGAGTTTGCATGTTCTCCCCGTGTCTGCGTGGGTTCTCTCCGGGTTCTCCGGCTT